>PVKP010009782.1:0-66878 GCA_004027715.1 Plecturocebus donacophilus | reverse complement strand
CTGGCCAACATGGCAGAATGCCATATCTACTAAAAATACAAAAATTAGCTGGTGTGATAATGTGCTCCCGTACACCCTGCTACTCGCAGGGCTGAGGTGGAAGAATTGCTTCAGCTCGGGAGGCGGAGGTTGCAGTGAGTCTAGATAGCACCATTGCACTCCAGCCTGGGTGACAAAGTGAGATTCCATCTCAAAAAAAGAAAAAGAAATAAAATTGAATATCAATATATTACCATCTTTACATATGTTATATATATAAGTTCTAACACTGAATTTTTTTTTTTTTCTTGAGATGGAATCTTGCTCTGTCACCCAGGCTGGCGTGCGGTGCTGCCATCTCGGCTCACTACAACGTCTGCCTCTCGGATTCAAGCGATTCTCCTGCCCCAGACTCCTGAGTAGCTGGGGCTACAGGCACGCACCACCACGCCCGGCTAATTTTTGTATTTGTAGTAGAGTTGGGGTTTTTATGTTGGCCAGGCTGGTCTCGAACTCCTCACCTTGTGATCTGCCTGCCTTGGTTTCCCAAAGTGTTGGGATTACAGGCGTGAGCCACAGACTGAATTTGTTATCCTTTTCTTCAAATCCTTTCCTCCGTCTCATTGAATGGCACCAGTTTTACCCAGTTTCTTCTTTTTTTTTTTGAGACAGTCTTGCTCTGTCACCAGCCTGGCGTGCAGTGACACAATCTTGGCTCACTGCAACCTCCGCCTCCTGGGTTCAAGCGATTCTTCCGCCTCAGCCTCTCAAGTAGCTGGGACCACAGGCACGTGCCACCATGCCTGGCTCATTTTTTTGTATTTTTAGTAGAGATGGAGTTTCACCGTGTTGGCCAGGATGGTCTCGATCTCTTGACCTTGTGATCCCCCAGCCTCGGCCTCCCAAAGTGCTGCGATTACAGGCTTGAGTCACTGCGCCCGGCCAGTTCTACCCAGTTTCTTAAGCAGAAACTTTAGATTCATTTTTTATTTTTATTTTTTTGTTTTTTTGAGATGGAGTCTTACTCTGTCATTTAGGCTGGAGTGCAGTGATGTGATCTTGGCTCACTACAATCTCTGCCTCCTAGGTTCAAGCAATTTTCCTGTCTCAGCCTCCTGAGTAGCTGCAATTGCAGGTGCCTCCCACCACATCCAGCTAAGTTTTGTATTTTTAGTAGAGACAGGGTTTCACCATGTTGGCCAGGCTGGTCTTGAACTCCTGACCTCAGGTTATCCACCTGCCTGAGCCTCCCAAAGTGCTGGGATTATGACATGAGCCACCATGCCAGGCTTGGAGTCTTCTTTTGACTTCTCCTTTTCCCTCATTCCCCACATGTAGCCTATTTGCTTCTGCTTTGTTAATATTTCCCAAATTTGTTCACTTCTTTCTTCCACTGTTACTGCCCATTCGATTACAGCATCAGTTTTTGCATTGGTTTCTAAGTTATTTCTCTGCTTTTCCTAACTCCCTACAAATGTGCAGGGCAATGCAGGAAAAAAAGAAAACCACAAAACCAAAACAGGATTATAAGCAGGGATCTTACATGATGAAATTTGACTTCAAAATGATAGTTACGGCTGTCTCTTTGGGAGGCTGAGGCAGGTGGATCACCTGAGGTCAAGAGTTTGAAACCAGCTTGCCAAAATAGCGAAACCCTGTCTCTATTAAAAATAGAAAAGTTAGCGGAGTGTGGTGGTGCGCACCTGCAGTCCCAGCCACTCGGGAGGCTGAGGCAGGAGAATTGCTTGAACCTGGGAGGTGGAGGTTGCCTTGAGCCAAGATCTTGCCACTGTACTCCAGCCTGGTCAACAGAGTGAGACGCCGTCTCAAACCCAAAAAGTTATCTAATAAATTATTTTTCTCCCATACTTTTATTTTTAATATATTATTATTTAAAAAATTTTTTAGAGACAGGGATGTTGCTATGCTGCCCAGGAAACTGTACTGCAGTGACCATTCGCGGACACTATCATAGCATACTGCAACCTTGAATTCTCAGCCACAAGCAGTTCTCCCGACTCAGGCTCCCAAGTACCTGAGACTGTAGGAACATGCTACTGTGCCCAGCTCTCCCATTGTTTCTTAAGCTCACTCTTTTCTGTCTTATGCCTTTACTGCATCACCACAGTTGCTCAGGGTAAGATCACTAGTGATTTCTTAAATTTATTATTAAATTATCAGACATGGTATATGACCCACCAGACACATTTGACACAGTTAATCACTCTTTTCTCCTAAATACACTATCTTCTCTTGACTTCCAGGATACCATACTCTTCTAGTTTTACTTCTTTACTATTAGAAACAGCTCCTTAGCCTTCTTTCTGATTTATTCTCTTCTCCTTAGTCTCTTAATATTAGAGTACCTCTGGGTGAGCCTTTGGATCTCTCTCTCTTTTTTTTCTATCTGTACTCATATGGCAATCTCATAACTTTAAATATTTTCCTTTTTTTTTTTTAAATAGAGATGGGGTCTCACTATGTTGCCTAGGTTTGTCTTAAACTCCTGGGCTCAAGTGATCCTCCTGCCTCGGCCTTCCCAAAGTGCTGGAATTACAGGCATGAACCACCATGCCCGGCAAACTTTAAGCACTTTCTATATGCTTTTAAGTCTTTAATTTTTATCTCTAGCCTAGGCTTCTCTCCCTAATTTAAGATTTGTAAACCCAGCTGTCTGTTGGACAACTCAACTCAGATATCCAAGATCCATCCGTCCTTAGCCTTCACCAACTCAATTAATGTTAACTACATCCTTCTAGTTTAGCATAAAATCTTTCATGCTATCTTTTACTCCTTTCTTTTTTTCACATCCTAAATCTAATACATTAAGAAATCCAGTTGACTGTACTTTAGAATATATCCAGAGGCTGATCACATCTCATTATTTCCATTGTTACTACTCTGGGTCAAGCCACTGTCAGTTATCACTTGGATTATTGCAGTAGCCTTCAAACTCTTTTTTCCTTGTGATTGAGTTTGTTCAGCAAATAGTCGTCTCTCTCAGTCCTTGTCAATTGGGCAGTCTATACTTCCCACTCTTTTGGTTTTTTGGGTGTGGTTGTGTGACTTAATTTGGCTTGTATAATGTTAGCAGGTGCAAAACAAGCAGAGGCTTAAATCTGTTTATGGGATTTAGCTTTCCTTTTTTTTAGGATGGAACAATACTTTATTTTTACACACTTTGACAAGGAGGTTTTCCATAAACAGCCTTTCCAGTGGAGAACAGAGAACATGAAAATCAGCCTCCAGATATCAGTAGCTGTGTCTGCTCAGGGCCGAGGCTCCCCTTGCCCATGTGGTGAGGTGCAGGGGTGTACTTCCTTCCTTTATCAGTTTATCTCATTGCTTCCAGATGGTATTCATATGTTTCATCATTTTATACCGAAGTATACATACATTCTATGAAATCATCATATTCTATCTTATACTCTCTCTGCCCAGATAGTACCAATTCCATGTGCACATTCTATCCATTCTTTTTCAAAAGCATGGCATCGAGCAGGAAACTTGTAGGGCTGTTCAGCACTTTGGATTGTCCACCACCGATCTTGGTTAAGGCTGAAAACCTTTTCTGCATGCCCAAGAAAGGCATGGTGATCCGATGCTTGTGCCCTTGTTTCTTCTCTCCCCCTCCTTTTTTTTTTGAAATGGTGTTTCGCTCCTGTTGCCGAGGCTGGAGTGCAATGGTGCGATCTTGGCTCACTGCAACCTCTGCCTCTCCTGCCTCAGCCTCCTGAGTAGCTGGGATTACAGGCATGTGCCACCATGCCAGGCTAATTTTTGTGTTTTTTTAGTAGAAAAAGTTCATTCCATGTTGGTCAGGCTGGTCTCGAATTCCTGACTTCAGGTGTCCTGCCCACGTCGGCCTCCCAAAGTGCTGGGATTACAGGCATCTGCCACCACACCCAGCCTTAGCTTTCCTTTCGTACTAAATGATATGTGCTGAAAAGAACTTGCCCCAACTAGCTGCTACATCTTAAGCTTAGTCACTAGGAAAATTTAAGTAGAACTGACTTGAACTGAATTTACAGCCTTGATCCAAGCTCTGCCTAACCTCAGCCTGAAGCAGAATCTCCTAGCTGAACCAGCCTAGGTCCACTGAACCACAATCTGTAGTCTGTAAGTGTGAGAATAATACCTTATTGTAAGCCATTGAGTTTTGGAGTAGTTGGTTATACGACAATTGTGGCAATAGTTGACAAATACTCCTTACGGTTTCTCTTTAGCACAGCAGCCAGAGTGATATTTTAAAAATCTGAATCAGATTATGTCACACCTTTACTTAAGATCCTTGAGTAGCTTCCCATTTCTCTTAGAGTAAAAGAGCATTTACAGTGGTATACAAAGCACCATGTGATCTGCTTCCTCTACCCTCCATTACTTCTCTGACCTCATCTCATATTCTTTCCTTTCTCTCACTCTACTCCTGCTACACTGGCCTCAAACATTTTAGGTATGCTGCCTTTGCACCAAGCTGTTTCTTTTGCCTGTGACAGTCCTCAGAAGCGTGGCATGGCCATCTCACTTTCCTCAGGTCTCTGCTCAAATATCACTGAGGCCTACTCTTACCACCCAATTTAAATGGCTCCTGGCATTCTACACAGCCTGCTCTGCTTTTTTTTTCATAACATTTATGACTTTCTAACATGGTATATGATTTACTTTTTAAATATGTTTGTGTTTATTGCTTGTTATCACTAGACTGTAAGCTCCATGGGGATAGGGATCTTTGTTACTTTTATTCATTAATATATTCCAATAGCCTAGAATAGTGCCTGACACACAGTAGGCATCCAAAAAACATTAATTGAATGCATGAATGAATGAACCAATTAACAAATTAATAGTTAATAATTTTGTTTTCTAACATGTTCACATTGGAAATATATGCATATGACACTCAGGTTTTAATTTTTTGCAGAAATGGCTATTCATACAAAGTGGCAGTTGCATTGTCTCTTTTTCTTGGATGGTTGGGAGCAGATCGATTTTACCTTGGATACCCTGCCTTGGGTGAGTATGCTTCATTAAAAAGAAATCCTTATGAAACCTACATTCTAGTTCATTGTATGTGTTCTTATAGATTAAATCTTTGCATATTATAAGTACTGTATAATTGGAGTTGAGTAGTTAACATTCTTCTGTGAGTATAGAGCTTATCAATTAGCCCAGTAGTTCAGCTTAGGTAAGAAATACTGACTTTTCCTATGTTTTCACCTTTATGAAAACACACACAAGACAGTGTACGCAATTACTTAAGATAGTACACTGGAACTGTCATTGCTGGTGCTGGCCACACACTGAATGCTTAGTAAATGTTTTATGAATAAATGTATATCCTCTAACCCTCCAGAAAATATTTCCTTCTACCCAAATCTCTTTCACCATTGCCCTGGGATTAGAAACTACACAATTCTTTCAGAACAAGTTGGGGTTAGAACTTTGGTGACCAGCTTGTGCTGGGGTGGGAGCCTGACTTCTGTCACCCTTAGCCTCCCTCTCTATATCTTCCTTCTGTAATCACATATACCATAGTTGCTAATGCTTATAAAAACTATTTACATTTTACCATAGCTTTTGTTTAAACAACACTTTCACATGCCTGCCCTTTTGGAGCCTTACAACCCTCTGAGTTTATCATCCTCTTTAAATCCTCTTTACCAGGTAGGGAAACTGTCACCAGAGAGGTTAAGGGATTTACTGAGTCTAGAGTCTTTTCTTTATTCTGTGACATATTTGTTATTATCATCTTTGTTTTATGGATAGGAAAATTGTCACGAGATTAAGAGATTTACCCAAGGACACTCAGCTAGTGACCTCAATTTGAACCGAAATCTTCTGGCTCCAGAGATCATGCTTTATTTACTGTACTACTCTGCTTCTATATTAGCCCTTCACTGAGCAAATTTAAAGTTTTTGCATGCTCTGCCTTCTAGCTAGCAAAGCTAACCTTTTTCTTCCATGTTGCTACCCACAAAAGATCAAAGAGAAATCTTTACTGTCGAGTTGGTGGTAGGTGTATTTCTGACAGCTGCACTAAAACTCAGTGTTAAAAGTTCATAAGTAAAGGTTATAAAGTACTATATATACTTGTTTATTTAATTAAATATATATTCAACATTTAAATAACTAATTGATAGGTAAATAATGATGACAGTCACAGTGTCTATTGGTTAAAAATAAAATAAATATATTAGCAGGCCGATTTATAATGCAGCACCATAACAGAACCATAACAACGTGCTGTGAGAGTATGGAAAAGGGACTGATGCAGTTGACTTCAGTTCTTAGATGTGGTGACCTTTGAGCTAGGTTTTCAAGGATGAAGAGATTACAGAGGTTTAAGGCATTGCAGAGAACAACATGTGTAAAGGGTATGAAGGAGCATAGGTATGCATTGAGAGATTGGAGAATAATTTCACTGATGGTGTAGGAAGAATAATGCAGGAGGTGACACTGCCTAGAAATGTAGTCTATGAGTGTAAAATGCTTTGAGTACCTTGCTATGGAGTTGGGTCCCTTTAGATATCAGAAGTTACCCTTTTAGGTATCAGAAGCAGTAACACTTTTTTTCTTTTCTTTTCTTTTCTTTTTTTTGTGACAGGGTCTCACTCTGTTGTCCAGGCTGCAGTGAAGTGGTACGTTCATGGCTCACTGCAACCTTGACCTCCTGGGATCAAGGTACGCTCCGTCCTCAGTCCTGCCCCAAGCAGCTGGGACTGCAGGCATGCACCACTATGCCTGGCTTATTTTTGTATTTTTTGCAGAGATGGGATTTCGCTGTGTTGCACAGGGTGGTCTTGAATTCCTGGGCTCAAGCTGTCCTCCCACCTCAGCCTCCCAAAGTGCTGGTATTACAGGGATGAGCCACAGTGCCTGGCCAATTTAAAATTTTTAAATATTTTAAATACATTTTAATTTTTATTAAGAATCCAAGGTTAAGGAATTTAGGCCTTTTTGTTTTAAATGATCGCTGTGTTAAAAAAAAAATTCTTAACTACATAATACAGTGTTGACTGGAATGAGTAATTATAGACAAAATCTAAAATTTCATTTTTTGCTGGGTGCAGAGGTATATGCCCGTAGACTCAGCTGCTCAAGAGGCTGAGGTGGGGGAATTGCTTGAGGCCAGGAGTTCGAGGCCAGCAGAGACAACATAGTAACATAGTGAGATCCCGTTTCTAGAAAAAAGAAAAAAAACCCTGTTTTAAAACTTATTTAATCTTTCTTCATAGTTATGAAAAGCAGTAGTCCTATTTATATATAGTTTTTTTTTCTTCATAATGCTAATTATAAATCTGTTAGCCTCAGGGGTTTGTTTATTTATTCACTGTCTGTCTTCCTTGGAATGTACATTTTTTTTTGAGGCGGAGTTTTGCTCTTGTTGCCCAGGCATGCACAGTGGCATGATCTTGGGTCACTGCAACCTCTGCCTCCTGGGTTCAAGTGATTCTCCTGCCTCAGCCTCCTGAGTAGCTGGGATTGCAGGCGTGCACCACCATACCTAGCTAATTTTATATTTTTAGTAGATACAGGATTTCTCCATGTTGGTCGGGCTGGTCCCAAACTCCCAGCTTCAGGTAATCCACGTGCCTTGGCCTCCTAAAGTGTTGGGATTACAGGTGTGAGCCACTGCGCTTGGCCCGGAATGTACATTCTCAAAGGCAGAGGCCTTATCTGTATGCAGGTTGGTACCCTGAACAGAACTTGACAGACAGTAATGTGGTGATAAATATTTGTCGTCTAAATATTAAAAAAACTAGAAACAAGCTAAATGTTCAATGGGGAGGAACTGTCTCAAAAAATTAAGAGACAATATGTAACACAACAGAATACTATGCAGCCATTTAAAACAATGATACAGAAGTATGTTTATTGGCAAAATAATGTAATAACACCCATAACAGAGTAAGATGATAAATTCAAGAAAATCTAGATATTATGCTGCAGAACCCCTTCTTAAGGATGCTTCACAAAAATGAACATGAGAGGTTTCTGCTAAGATAAAATATTAGATAAGGAAATAATATATGTGTTTGGAACTGGTAAATACCACCTACTCCTGAAGTAATATGTTTAAGGAGGCTAGAGAACAGATCAGAGATGATATTTAAAAGTTTAAGGAACTGACAAACTAATTCATAGTGACAGAAAGCAGGTAAGTGCTTGCTGGGGAAAGATGGGGGCAAGGAGAGGCAAGAAACCAATTACAAAGGGGCATGAGGAAACTTTTGGGGGCGACAGAAATGATCTTTTTTTATTATAGTGATTGTTTCACAGATTTTATACAAGTGTCAAATTTATCAAATTGTACATTTTAAATATGTACAATGTATGTCATTATGTCATTTATGTCATTTTAATGTATGTCATTTGTAGCACAATAAACCTGTTTTAAAAAAATCAAGAAGCTGGGTTTGGTGAGTCACACCTATAATTTCAACATTTTGGGAGGCAGGAGGATCACTTGAGGCTAGGAGTTCAAGACCAACCTAGGCAACACAGTGAGACCCTTGGAAATAGTGAGACCCCTGCAAAGGAAAGAAGGAAGGGAAGGAAGAAAGAAGGAGAAAGAAAAAGAAAGAGGAAAAGACGGAAGGAAAGAAAAGAAAGAAAATCCTGGAGTAACACATTTAGACTTACCAGTTGACTGTTAAAAAAAACTTGAAGGTTTAATCATTACAGTGACTTATAGCATATCTTACTCCACATGTATAATGTTACCTATTCTGTGGTCCATCTGTTTCTACAAATTTAAGGCAAAAGATTATTTTAGTAATGAAGTTTCCAATAATGCCACCTTAAACTTGTTTTAAGTTTTCAAATATAAAAATATGAACAAAGATAGGAATGGCAATAAGAATTAAATGAGATAAGATACATTTAATAAATGTTAGCCCAGCTACTACTTTTGTTGTCACTATTTCTCCTACTACAGTTACTATAATCAAAAACTTTGCTCATCCCTGAGAGGTCTGAGAAAAGAAATAAAAAGAAAAAAGAAATTTAGGTCAGGTATGATAGCCTGTAATTCAAGCATTTTGGGAGGCCAAGGCAGGAGGATCACTTGGTCCCAGGAGTTCAAGACCAGCCTGGGCAACATAGTGAGACCCTGTCTCTACAAAAAATTTAAAAACTAGTCAGGCATAATGGGTTATGGGTTGGGAATGAGGTGACATGCTGCTTCAGATAGGCATGTTAGGGAAGACTTCTCTGAAGAAGTGGTCTAAAAGGGAGAACATCCTTGGAAAATGGCACAAAAAAAGCAAAGGCCCTGATGTGATTACCTATTCTTCGTGGACTAGCAGTTAAAAATAGAACTCTAGAGGGATCATACTTAATATTCTGTCTCTCTCTCTCTCTTTTTTTGCGGGGGGGAGGGGGACAAAGCCTCCCTTTGTCACCCAGGCTGGAGTGCAGTGGTACAATCTCAGCTTACTGCAACCTCCACCTCCTAGGTTCAAGTGATTCTCCTGCCTCACCTTCCCGAGTAACTGGGTTATAGGCACCCACCACCATGCCCAGCTAATTTTTGTAGTTTTAGTAGAGACAGGGTTTCGCCAGGTTGGCCAGGCTGGTCTCGAACTCCTGACCTCAGGTGATCCACCCGCCTCGGCCTCTCAAAGTGCTGGGATTATAGGCATGAGCCATGAGTGGATAAAATGTCAGCAGACAATTGTCCTTGGGCTACTATAGTACTGTGCAACTAATGAAAAAATGAAGGGGTAATGGATGAAATGATGGGAGTGTTTGGGAAACAGAAATATGAGAAGATTTATCAATTTATTTAGCAAATATTGAGCATTTACTATATGCCAGGCAATGTTGTTGGCACTAAGGACACAGGAGTAAAGAAAGCAGATAAAGGGCCCTGCCCTAATGGGGCTTCTGTGTGATAGACTGTAATCAAAGATAAAATGTTAGGTAAGTAATAAATGTTTTAAGGAAAACTAAAAGCAAAATTTTTAATTATCTCTCTATTTTAATAGTTATTAACTTACTGCCATATGTTATTTCTATACTTAAAACATTATTCTGCTATATGTGGGGGAAAAACCATCTAATGTCCCTATATAGTTCAATCTTATTTGTGTATTCCCAGATTGTGGGAGTTGATCTCATCCCCTCTTAGGATTTTTAGCTGGCATCTATTTGTAGTTGATATATGGAACTACATTTTCACCAAGAGTCTTGTCTTATACCATTTTTATATCTCATAGGAGATGTCTTGTAAGAAACTCAAGTTTAAATTCATAAGAGATTAATCATCCCACCCCCAGCCCACCCCCAATCTGCCTCTTACAATCATGTTTTTGAGTTATATTGTTGTAGATGTCCTATATTAGATACTCTGTTATCATCTATTTTAGCATCTTAGCTCTTGGATTGGGACCAAGGACAAAGCTGTATATAGTGCTCAGCACAGAATTGTTGATTTTGACTATAGAGCTGATAAACAGGAGATACGTAGGAAAAAGAAATATATAGGATGAATTCAAGATAATTGGATTGGTAATAAAATTTTGCAATTTTACAGGAAGATCAGTGTTTTTTCCTGATTATTTTTTTGGCATGACAATTTATGTATTTGAACTCTCCAAATGTATAGTAAATTTTGGGTCACATAACGTATGAAGTCTAAATAAGTAATTAAGGATTTTAGGACTAAAAGATGTTTTGTAACTCTGGTATGTTGAGATTTAAAGATTACTTAGGCCTTTTCTCTTAGAAATTTTGTTAGATTATGTTGAGGTTGTTTTTTTTTTCAGTTGCTAATATTTATTTGTTAAGAGAAATAATAAATTATTTTTTGGCACTTCTGTGTAGAGGGTTCCTTTAATCTTTTCTCATTTTCAGGTGAAGATTTGATTTTTTAAATTGTTACTTTTATGTTCTTGATATAAAAAGCTTGTGATATATATAATGGTTTATTGGAAAGTGGAACTTTGTTAATATTTAGAAGACTTTCCAGAGTATAAATGACTTTACCTTCTTTTCTAGGTTTGTTAAAGTTTTGCACTGTTGGGTTTTGTGGAATTGGGAGCCTAATTGATTTCATTCTTATTTCAATGCAGGTAAGTTTCTCAATCTAGAATGTAAACTACTTTTACATTCAAAATTGAGTTCTGCGATCTCCCATTATATTTAAAATTTTTAGTATGTGAGGGAGCAGATAGGAATGGTTGTTTCCATTTTTCTTCATATGCTAGATCTAAGGAATCCTAGTCATGTTTCCAACTAGCATTTCTCAAACTGTGCTCTGCCAGTTAGTAGTTCCCAAAGACATAAGAAGTTCATTTAAAAAGATTCCATGCTCAAATATGATTTATAAATGTGAGTTCAACTGAGTTGAAGAAGTTTCTTTACCGAATAACTTCTCAAAATCTTTTAAATTTATATTGTCTCTAAGAGCGATTGTGGTTATTTTTCAACCTGTTTCTTTTCCTCATTATCGTGGTCACCTTGTCAATTACCATAAAAGGACATTGGTACGATTCTGTTATACATATGGACATTGTAGAGGCAGAGACAAGATTTTCTTTTGCACTGGATGGGCACTCTATACTAGCATTTGCTTGCAAATTACAGAAACTAAAATCCAGCTAGCTTAAGCTAAAATGAAAAAATAAGGGGGGCATTATTCTTTAGAAAATCTGAGAATATAGACCAGATATGGATAAACAAATGATATACATATTTAGGGCTTTCCTGATACTCATCTTGCCTTTCTCCTTAGCCTCATTTTCTCCTGCTGCGATGGGGCTGGGGGTAGGCATAGTTTGTGAAATACTGTCCTTAAACATTTAAAAGTGCCACCAGATGCCACCAGATGTTTTCCGTTAAATTATGTAGAACTGATTGTGGTTAACTTATGAGGATTCTTAAATTAGAGAAAGAGATGAATTTTTCACAACAAATGTTGACAAATAGCATTTCAGCAAGCATTTATGGAGCACCTAATGTCTTCAGCAAGTGTGTCAATGTGCATTTAGAGCATCATCTGTTTTGCTCTGCTTTCTCTATAGTATTTCCACTCTTCAATTCTGTCTGCTTGATGTTATCATTATGCTTTAAAAGAAAGTCACAATCTAGGAGATTTGGATACCATACTGTGAGGAGGAGGCAGCATATGGACCAATAAGATACCAGAATTAAACAAGGAAAATATTTGGTTTTAAAGTTGGAATTTTCCTATCTGTATTCGTAAACATATGCCTAACCAAATATCCTGCCTTCTCTGTCTGTGGGACAGGCAAGCAGGCATGAAGAGGCTAAGGTGCTTGTGCACATATGCTTAGAAATGAGTTTCTCACTTTCAGTGAGGATCCAAGGAATTTAATATATTATTGGGATTCTTTGAGTTAAGATATCCAGAATTCAAAGTGTCTTTGAAACCTAAGCATTTAGTTAATATTTTCATGCTAGGTTCTTTCTTTGGTGATAATTATTGCATTGTAGCTTAGGTATATCAAATTATAGAGCTAATTTCTGGTTCATTTATACCTGAACTTTTTACAATAAACAGTAACTTTTTTTTTTTTTTTGAGACGATCTCACTCTGTTTCACAGGTTGTAGTGCAGTGGTGTGATCTCAGATCACTGGCAACCTCTGCCACCTGGGTGTAAGCGATCCTCCCACTTCAGCCTCTCAAGTAGCTGGGGCTACAGGTGTGCGCCACCATACCCAGCTAATTTTTGTATATTCTGAAGAGACAAGATTTTGCCATGTTGCCCAGTCTGATCTCCTGAGCTCAAGCAATCTGCCCACCTCAGATTCCAAAGTGCTGTTATTATAGGCGTGAGCTACTGCACCTGGCCTCTAGTTATTTAACTTAAAGATCTTCTGGGATTAGGAATCTATCACATTAAGAAATTATTGAGGTGTAGAATTAGAGTGTGTGAATATTTGCAGTAAACTTCCCTAAATAAGACATTTTAACAGGCATGATCAGTTTAGACTGCTTTCAAATTGAGCGAGATTATAATAAATCCATTTCAAACATAGCCAGATAAGATGTGTAGCCTTAGTCTTCATGTCATTTAACATATTTAACATTTGATGTTGACAGCATCAGTTTTAGAGAATTCCTGGGCTCAGGTGATCCTCTCAGCCTCCCAAAGTGTTGGGATTACATGCATGAGCCACTGTGCCTGGCCCTGACTCATCTTTTTCTTTGTTTTTCTTTTCTTCCCCATTCTCTCCATGACTGGTTATTTTTCTTTCTTTCTTTCTTCTTTTTTTTTTTTGCCATTAAATATTATTTCCCAGTGAGTAGCAATGTGTTTCTCTTGGACTGCAATCCCATAAATGTATCCAGCATGAATTCAAGACCTATAAAAACAAACTGTACTTTGTTTCACAGTGTTTTTAACAAAAATCTGAGTCTAGTTATAGTTTGTCTTTGAACAGAAACATTACAAAGTATAATTCACATATTACTAAAGTAAGTTTTACATGTTGCTATATTTCCTGAAAATGCCTTTATGAGTATCTATTTGTTATTAAACTTGGAAAGTTTCTATTTTTATTCCTAAAGATATACAAATAATATGAACAATGATGCCTGGTATGAAATAATACATAGAATACAGTCAAGAAAATAGAAATCGGTAATACATGTATAGCATACCATCTTTCAGCTGTGGGTAACTATTGTATGTAACTACTCGCTCTTTTTTTCTCTGTCTCTATATAGTTATTCATAAGGTAGTTTTGAAAATTTTAAAACACTCATTCTTCTGTGCCATTTATTTATTTATTTTTTGAGATGGAGTTTCGCTCTTGTTGCCCAGGCTGAAGTGTAATGGCATAATCTCGGCTTACCACAACCTCTGCCTCGTGGGTTCAAGTTATTCTTCTGCCTCAGCCTCCCAAGTAGCTGGTATTACAGGCATGTGCACCACCACGCCCGGTTAATTTTGGATTTTTAGTAGAGATGGGGTTTCTCCATGTTGGTCAGGCTGGTCTCGAACTCCCAACCTCAGGTGATCTGCCCACCTTAGCCTCCTAAAGTGCTGGGATTATAGGTGTGAGGCGCTGTGCCAGCTGTCTTATGTTTTTATATACATCATGAAGGATAGATTAGACAATACAAGTTTCTTATCAGAAAAATGAGAATGTTTTGATTACATTTAAATCTTTCCTTATTCACGCAGTCTGGGCTTTTTTTTGAGATGGAGTTTCACTCTTGTTGCCCAAGCTGGAGTGCAATGGTGCGACCTTGGCTTACTGCAACCTCTGCCTCCTGGGTTCAAGCGATTCTCCTACCTCAGCCTTCCAAGTAGCTGGGATTACAGGCGGGCACCACTACACCCAGCTAATTTGTATTTTTAATAGAGATGGGGTTTCACCATGTTGATCAGGCTGGTCTCAAACTCCTGACCTCAGGTGATCCATCCGCCTTGGCCTCCCAAAGTGCTGGGATTATAGGTGTGAGCCACCATGCCTGGCCTGGGCATTTTTAATTATACTGAAAACGCTGATGTATATTATGCAAAACAAAAAGAAAGTCTCTTATGTTAAGTGGAGCCAAACAGCCATAAATCAGAAAGATGAGGATATGTGGAGGGAAATGGATTTAAGTGTTACAATATAGAAAGTTATTGGAAGTATGCTGGGTTCTTTCTCTGTCACAGTTTTTAAAAAATTCTGTTCATCATGGAAGAAATTGCTTTTATTTTCTTTCTATTAATATTATAGAGTGGAATTCCTTAAAGGACTAATAACCATATAAGCAGCAGAAATGTGAAAAAGCAGCATAATGTCTGAAACATTTATGGATTTTATAAATACATTTAACAGATTTGTAAAGTATGTTTCATGAGTTTGATATTTATTATATGCCACTCTTAACACTGGATTATATGCTGCTTTGTGTTAGTTTTTAACTTTTAAACAATGGATTTGACTTTTCGCACATAAATTTTTTGAGGAAAAACGACTTTTATTAATCTCCTACAGTACCAGTAGCATGTTAAACAGAGTATACCCTCAAAAATTTTTGCTGATTTGGAACTCAATGCAGTATGCCTTATACAAAGTGTGGCTTTGTGCCAAGTACAAGCAAGATGAGATGCTGAAAATGGTAGTTTTTAAAAAAGTGATTGTTTTCCTGTAGGACCTGTTTTAGTCCATTTGGGGCTATAACAAAATACTTTAGACTGGATTCTTTCTTTTTTTTTTTTTTTTTTTTATGCTTTTTTTAGACTGAGTCTCACTCTATTGCCCAGGCTAGAGTGCAGTGGCACAATCTCCGCTCACTTCAATCTCTGTCTCTCAGGTTCAAGCGATTCTCATGTCTCAGCCTCCCGAGTAGCTGGGACTGCAGGTGCCTACCATCACACCTGGCTAATTTTTGTATTTTTAGTAGAGAGGGGGTTTCACCTTGTTGGCTAGGCTGGTCTTGAACTCCTGACCTCAAATGATCAGCCCACCTCAGCACCCACAAACTCTTGGGATTACAGGCATTAGCCACCGTGCCTGGCCTAGACTGGTTTATTTCTAAACAATGGAAAATTATTTCTTATAGTTCTGGAGGCTGGAAAGTCCAGTATGGTGCATCAGTGTCTGGTAAGGGCTCTCTGCTTCATAAATAGTACCTTCTATATGTGCCCACATGGTGTAAAGCATAAAGTCATTAATCCCATTAATGGATATTGGAGCTCTAATGACTTAATCACTTCCCAAAGGCCTTACCCCTTAATGCCAACACATTTGGGGTTAGACTTCAACATAGTAATTTTGTAGGGACACAAACATTCAAACCATAGTAGGACTAAATTGCTGAATTTCATAGTTTCATTTGAGAGTTAATGAATAAAAATGAAAGTTGATGTGATAAACTATATGTATTAATAATAGGTTTTAGGTCATCATTGGAAGTGGGTTTAGTGAGCACCAATGTAGGTATAATAACATGGGGTCCTTGCCCTAAAGGAAGCTGTGATCTTTTCCAAGAATAGTCTGATAATAGATTCCACCTATTTTCAGAAACAAAATATTTCCAGCTGAGTGCCTGTAATCTCAACACTTTGGGAGGCCTAGGTGGAAGGATCACTGGAGCCCAGGAGTTCAAGTCCAGCCTGGGCAACACAGTGAGACTCCTCTACAAAAATTTTAAAAAAAAATTTGCCAAGTGTGGTAGTGTATGCCTGCAGTTTCAGCTACTCAGGAGGCTGAAGTTGGAGGATCACTTGAGCCTGAGAGATCAAGGCTGTAGAGTGAACTGTGATTGTAGTACTACACTCTATCCTGAGCAACAGAGTGAGACCCTGTCTCAAAAAAATAATAATAATAAAGTATTTCCTTGGTGACTGTAGGCCTAATAAACAGTTTTCTTGATTTTTATCTTGTTTAAATCTTTGCATTTTACAAACATTTTTAAAAGCCTAAGCTTTTCAGTTTAGACCAAAATACAGGCAAGGCTATGGAATCACGTCTATGTGAGCCAGTTTGTTTGATCAAATACCTAACCTATGCCTTTTTGATCAAAAGAACTAAAAGCATAATTGCCATAAATCCACTACCAATGCTGGAAAAGGTGATATACTTGATAGTTTGCTAGATGTAGGACAACAATATATGCAAATAGAGGACTTTTTTTTTTTTTGAGATGGAGTCTCGCTCTGTCACCTAGGCTGGAGTGCAGTGGCACAATCTCGGCTCACCACAACTTCCGCTTCCTGGGTTCAAGCTATTCTCCTGCCTCAGCCTCCCTAAGTGCTGGGATTACAGACATGAGACACTGTACCCAGCCAGCTTCAGGATATTTCTTAGCAGAGAAATAAACTCATAATTTTAGGTTTCACATTCTGTTGTCAATGAACAAATGGACATGGATATATTTTCTGAGTAAACATTTCCCAGTGTTGGAATATTTTACTTTTATTTTTTTATAGACAGGGTCTTGCTCTGTTGCCCAGGCTGGAGTGCAGTGTGTGATCGTAGCTCATTGCAGCCTCAAACTTCTGGGCTCAAACAATCCTCCTGCCTCAACATCCCATCCAGTATGAGATATTTTAAAAGATGTATAATTTTATAATTAACAGTACAATAATATACTCATAATGTAAGATGTTAGAATTGGCACATTTATTACATTTGTTATATATGTGTATGTTGGTGCTTAAAATAGGTTTTATTATTTATTATTATTTTTTTAGATAGAGCCTCACTCTGTTACCCAGGCTGGAGTGTAGTGGTGCAACCTCAGCTCACTGCAACCTCTGTCTCCTGGGTTGAAGCAATTCTCATGCCTTAGCCTCCCTAGTAGTAGCTGGGATTACAGGTGTGCACCACCATGCCCAACTAATTTTTTTATTTTTAATTTTTTTAGAGAGTGGGTTTTGCCATGTTAGCCAGGCTGGTCTCAAACTCCTGGCCTCAGGTAATCCTCCCACCTTGGCCTCCCAAGTGCCAGGATTACAGGCATGAGCCACTGCACCCTGCCTTAGGTTTTTTTTTTTTTTTTTTTTTTTTTTTTTTTAATTTGGCAAAAGAATATGGATCTAAATAGTGGAAATCTTTATAACTGATAGTTTTCTTTTTCTTTTTTTTGAGATGGAGTTTCACTCTTGTTGCACAGGCTATAGGGCAGTGGCTCGATCTTGGCTCACCACAGCCTCCGCCTTCCGGGTTCAAGGGATCTCCTGCCTCAGCCTCCTGAGTAGCTGGCATTACAGGCATGCATCACTGCGCTTAGCTAAGTTTTGCATTTTTCATAGAGATGGGGTTTCTCCATGTTGGTCAGGCTGGTCTCGAACTCCCAACCTTAGGTCATCCACTCCCACCTTGTCCTCTCTCAAAGTGCTGAGATTACAGGTGTGAGCCACCGTGCCCAGCCAGCTGGTATTTTTTTTAAAAAGTAAATAAAACAGTTTCTTCGGTGATCAGATAGTTCATAGAAAAGTGTGTTGATGGTACTTTGTAGGGCCTTAAGCTGAGGTGTTTGTATGTAAATCTTAGAGTCATGGAATACATTAAAACTTTAAAAATACTGTACAGATCAGCTTATTGTATTCTTCATTATAATCAGTAAGAAAAATTGAGATCCAGGAAGAATTAAATTATTTGATCCTACAATTAGTTATAGAAAGAGAAAGCTTTCTCTTCCAAGTTTTCCTTTCAGTTTAGTACTTTACCTTAATGACTTAATTTGGTTATTTAAATAGGGTTGTCTTCTGTCATCCAGGCTGGAACACAGTGGTGTAATCACAGTTCACTGTAGCCTTGAACTCCTGGGCTCAAGCAATCCTCCTACCTCAGCCTCTCGAGTAGCTGCAACTATAGGTGCATGCCATGGCACCTAGCAAATTTTTTGTTTTCATTTTTTTTTGTAGAGGCAAAGTATTGCTTTTTTGCACACACTGGTCTCAAACTTCTGGCTTCAAGCAATCTTCTTGCCTTGACCTCCCAAAGTGCTGGGATTACAGTTAATTTTTATATAAATTCATAAGTGTCAAGCCAAATCAGTTTAATCTTTAGAAAGTAAGTCAGTATGCATAATAGCACATGACATGGTCTATGGCACATATATGCTTTGTAAGCATTATTTGAATATTAACATGTGTAGTTCACTGGAATAAGTTCCCTGTTGGCAGAGATGGTATTTGATTCACAGTTAGTGTATAATGCCTAGCATAGAACCTGGAATATCATAGGAATTAAATATTTGTTGAATAGTTTTAAGATCAAATTCATTTTTAAAATGAAGAGTGCTTTATAGCAGTGTCCTTCAATTTCAAAAACAAAGTCCATACCCTCCACATATTTTTAAATTGACATTTAAGTTTTCTATCATAAGTTTAAATAGTTGCAAAGGATGTAACTTCTAGTTTGCAAATATTTACATATTTAAATAAAAGTGTTACATCAATTTTGAAATGTATCCAACAGAATATAAATATCATAGGATTTTAAATATCACCCACTTTAAAAAGGCATGCATGAACTCTTTACTAATCATTATAATTTTTAAATCGCTTCTTTCTTGAATTTTTATTTTTATTCCTCTTCTACAGATTTTTATCCTAATGTTTTATATATATATATATATATATATATATATATATATATATATATATATAATTTTTTGGTTTTGGTTTTGTTATTTTTTGTAATATATTTTTATGTTCAAAAACTTCCTACTAGGCTAGGCCCACTGGCTCACGCCTGTAATCCAAGCACTTTGGGAGGCTGAGGCAGGAAGGTCATTTGATGTTCTTAACCATCATCCTAGTACTAGGAGTATAAGACCAGCCTGTTCAACATAATGAAAACCTGTCTCTACCAAAAAAAAAATACAAAAACAAAATTAGGCGGGTGTGATGGCGCACACCTGTGGTCCCAGGTATTCAGGAGGCTGAAGTGGGAGGATCGCTAGAGCCCAGGAGATAGAGGTTGTAGTGAGCCAAAATCATGCCACTGCACCCCAGCCTGGGTGACAGCGTGAGACCCTGTCTCAAAAATAAATAAATAAAAGAAAGAAAGAAAGAAAACTTCCTACTAATCATCTTATTCATTAAAATTAAAATATTTAACATTTTTCTGTGATTTTTTTTGATTGAGTTGTCATAATAATGATACACAGTTGATCAATACAGCATAAACGTTGCAAATTCAGCAAATTATTTTTAAGCAAAAAGATGTAAAATGTTATTGAAAATGCATCTTTGAAACAGATGTGGCAGAATGGACCTTTGAGTAAAAGAGATTTCCGTAAATCCAGTATTTTGAGTTATCTCTTTGTTTGGCACTTCAGAAGCTTTCACACCTCAGGGAAACATGTCATCATAAGACTCAGGGTATTCTGGATGGTAGGTATGCTTTACTGTTAATAAGTGGGTGAAACGACAGTTAGGGGCAATAGAAGGGAAACTGGTGAGATGCTTCCACTGTAGCATAGTACCAGGCAGATTTGTTTTACAAAGAGTATTTGGGGAATTAATATCTCAAGATTGATTTCCCTTCTGGGCCCCATACACCTTGGTAAATCTTTGTCCACCTTTAAGGCTATAGTTTGAAGACTGCTACCTTAGAGGATAATTTATAGGGATTATGTTAACTAGATTGTCACATATGTGATTAAGTAGACAAGATGATTGCGGTGAACGTGCGTTGTCTTTTCTACCTCTTCCTTTTCCATTCCAGGTGGTTCTGGCAGGACTGTCAATGATACTACCTTATCTCTCACAGGCAGTCTGGCCTGGCTAATCATATTAAATCTATTCCTTTGGATACAGTAGTTTGTCCACAGTAGGCATAAAAACCAAGCAGATCGATAAAAGTCTTTCCCTGGAATTGGTATATAAACATTAGGGAAGAAAAGTTTACTTTTTTTCTATTAGGAGCTGCTGAGCTGGGAATATGTGACTCTCGAGCTGCTGGCAATTAGCTGAGAGTGCCGCTCTGCAGAATGAAGACAAGCAGAGCTAAGCAAAGAGGCAGGGAAGCCAAGGGCCTCAGGGAGCACAGAAATCAGTCCTTGGTTCCTGCAGCTTTTCTTTGGATCCTTTGAGCTATCCCAGTATTCTTTTCAGCTAGGTGAGTCACTAAATTACCTCGTTTTGCTTCTGAAATACTTTTATTAACAACTGAGAAAAGTAAACTCAAAGTTTTGTGAAATATCTTTTGTAAAATGAATAATTTTGAAATTTTGTCTCTTCTAGATTGTTGGACCTTCAGATGGAAGTAGTTACATTATAGATTATTATGGAACCAGACTTACAAGACTGAGTATTACTAATGAAACATTTAGAAAAACACAATTATATCCATAAATATTTTAAAAAACAGTAAGTGATTATACATATATATATATATATATCTAATCTTGTAGTATATTATTCATATGAAATTATGAGAATTTTAGTACCATAGAAAATTTTAAGAGACCATATAGACCTCTCAGGTCACCCTAGGCCTGAAACATCTCCAGTACTTTGAAAAGCATTTTAGTGCACGCTAAATGCTTTGAAAAGCAATTTAGTGCACGGTTCTCACTTCAGACTCTTTGCAGTGTATATGGTTAAAGGACAAAGTTCACAAGAAAAAAGTAACATCAAAGCAAAAAGGCATTTCTTATATGATGGTTATGATGAAAGTATGTGCCGTAAATAGTTCAGTATAGCAGATATTTCTGCTGCCCATCCCTCTAAGGATCAGTGTAATCTTTTACTTCCTCTTTTGCTTCTCCTCCCTAAAACTGAAATAGATACTGATAGGATCCAAAGCCTGAATTCCCTGTAAGTGCCTATTCTAACCTAAAGTTTGGCTCTGCCTATAAGAATTATTAATTGGCCTCAGCTTTATTTTATTGATTGATTGATTGATTGAGACAGAGTCTTGCTCTGTTGTCCAGGCTGGAGTGCAGTGGCATGATATCGGCTCACTGCAACTTCTGCCTCCCAGGTTCAAGCGATTCTTGTGCCTCAGCCTCCCCAGTAGCTGGGACTGTAGGCACGTGCCACCATGCCAAGCTAACTTTTGTATTTTTAGTAAGAGACGGAGTTTCTCCATTTTAGTCAGGCTAGTTGCAAACTCTTGACTTCAGGTGATCCACCGACCTAGGCCTCCCAAAGTGCTGGGATTACAGGCATCAGCCACTGCACATGGCCAGCTTCAGCTTTAAACAGGTAATAAACCTGCTGAAGTCAGAGATACCATTCTTTTTCCTGGTTCAACTTTCTGGTTTTCTAGGGCTCTGCTGCTACAAGGTTTCTTATCTCAATGACCATACATTAGTCTATTCTAATAATCTTCCAATAATGCAAAGTTTTTCCCAGAAAGGATTTTGGTAGAATATCAGGAAAACCATTTTCTGGTATAATTATTCTCTGTAATAGAGAAATCCTATATATCATGTAGGGTGAAGGGTAGTTCTTAAGTAATAGTTCACTTTGAACTATTTGGCAGCTTTCATAGACACAGACAGACAGAGAGAAAGACAGGGTAGATATCTTAACCATTACCTAGTACTAAGGTTTTCAGTCAACTCTATCTCAAAGACTGCTTCTAGAGGCCAGCAAGAGAATAGAATGCATTTTCTATTTGGTAGAATGGAAATAGGATACGAAGTATACTTTTGCCCTTTAGGTGGATTTTTTTCTTTTCTAACAGTAAAATTATGCATATACCTTTTAGTTATTGTCATGGGATTGAACAATGACACACTCTCAAGATGCAAGGAATTTACTCAACTGATTGTCCAAAAAGTTCTCAAATCTTATAAACTATGTCATTGAGCCTTAAAGTTGGAATAAAGCTTAGAAATCCATCTACCTCTTCTTACCAGGAAAAAATTGAGAGCTAAGGAAGTTGAGACTAAGACACAACTAATTAGTGCAAAACTGAAACTAGAATGTAGGTCTTCCATTTATTCTATTGCATGGCTGTATCTTCTCCCATCCTACCCTAGTTCCTGTCGACTATCATTTTGTATTAGGCATTTTCGTTTTGGAAAATGTTTCTCCTATTTCATGAGACAGGTTTTGTAGTTTCATGTAACTTTTATTATTCATACTGTAAATCGTGTCTCTTTGAAAAGTACATTGTTTCTAAGCCATAGCAGGTAAAAATTAAACAAATGTCAGCCAGTGCGGTGGCTCACGCTTGTAATCCCAGTACTTTGGGAGGCCTGAGGCGGGTGGATCATGAGGGCAAGAGTTCAAGACCAGCCTGTCCAATATGGTGAAACCCCATTTCTACTAAAAAATACAAAAATTAGCTGGGCATTGTGGCGTACGCCTGTAGTCCCAGCTACTCAGGAGGCTGAGGCAGGAGAACTGCTTGAACCCGGAGGCAGAGGTTGTGGTGAGCCTAGATCATGCCACTGCACTCCAGTCTGGGTGACAGAGTGGCATTCCGTCTAAAAAAAATTAAGCAAATGTAATTTTAAGAGTAATCTCATTCTTTGTAGCCTATTCTGTAAACATTTAAGTAGGATTTCAGATTCAGATTTGGAACTTAAAACCTGAAGGGCCCATTGAGAAGGCTAGTATCTGCATTATCATTCATGTAATCTCTACATTATACAGAAGTGCTCCAAGAGTGAGAAAAAAAATGTATTGGGCAAGTAAATGTTAAAATGTACATCTGCAGTAACCTCACTGGACTCTTAAAAAATGTGTTTTAACATACTTCTTTTTTCTGTTTTAGGATTTTGAGCCTCGTTGATATTAATAGAGAACTTCTAATACATGGATTTAAAGATTTCTCTTTTTCCTTCATCTGCCATTTTATGAGTTCTGTATGATTTTTGTGGTTTTTATTTTGTTGACTTAGTTAAAAGTGTATTATTCTGAGATTTATTTAATAGGACTTTGAGAGGTGTGTAATAGTGTTTCTTGGGCTTCTGTCTCTATGAGAGATAGCTTATTACCCTGATACTCTTTAATCTTTTACAAAGGCAAGTTGCCACTTGTCATTTTTGTTTCTGAAAAATAAAAGTATAACTTATTCACATTTTTAGTGCTTTGTTATTGAGAAAATCTTCTTAAATGTTGAATGTAGCGGTCTTACCCATTTTGATCCTTCAAAGCAGTTAATCCGTGGTGTGAACAAATACCATTTATATTGCCTGGGGCTTCAGTCTTATGTATGACAACCCACCTGTTTTTCTGCAACTTTCAGATCTGTCTTTGTCTTAGTATCCAGGGAGCTAAAGATTATTAGGGAGTCTGTGAAACCTTGAGGCAACATATACACTTCTGGCATTGATTCAGGCCTCTGAAGTGTGAACTTTTTCCTTTTTTGCTTTGGGAGTGCTACACTGGCTTTTGGAAGACCAGATGCTGACTCGTCTAGCTCACTGCAGTTATATTTGAAGCTGGATGGACAAGGTGGGAGCACCAAACGGATGATTAATGTCTTCCATCTGTGAGCACCACCAGGCAGATGCCAGCACAGGTGCCTTAAGTGATGCCCCAGTGTGTGAAAAAAGCAGCACCTGTATGTTAGCACAGGCTTTTCTTACCGTGTTTAGAGGGGTTTTCATGAAGATGGAAATACGTGAAATGTTATGTCCCCAGAATACTATCCCACTTTTTCTTTATTAACAGGCATACCAATTTCAAAATTACTTGTGTCTGTGCTCCTCAAGAGTAAAAACCATAATTTTTTGTCACACAGTTTCCTCAAAAGTGGACAGAATAGTGCAGTTAGCTTCAGTGGTAGCTTCTCAAGTTGGTGGGAGATTATTAAATATTAATATATAAAATGAATTTGGATTGACCCCTAATGTACACCAGGAACATCTCTGATTTGTTCAAAGAGATGTTTGAACAAGTTTGATTGTCTAGTAAGTGGGAGGCTTGATCTATATGGGAGGATGCAGCAGTGAACA
Organism: Plecturocebus donacophilus; assembly: GCA_004027715.1. Classification (NCBI taxonomy): domain Eukaryota; kingdom Metazoa; phylum Chordata; class Mammalia; order Primates; family Pitheciidae; genus Plecturocebus; species Plecturocebus donacophilus. The sequence goes on along the minus strand of PVKP010009782.1, from coordinate 42,558 downwards.
AAAGCCCCAAATTCCTGCCTTTTAGAACATTATATTCCCTTGGGACTTACTTTTTCATCGTGATTATTTTTGGTCACAGTTAAACTAGTTGGTAGATACCCATTTTCTAGTGTCCCTGAGTTCCTTTAGGTTGTGGACAGTGCTTTATAGTTTACTTCAGTATCATCTAAGCCCAGAATGTAAGTCATGTTTCCACAGAAAGGTTAGTTCAACTATATAAGAAATATCCTACTTGGGAGGCTAAGGCAGAAGAATCACTTGAACCTGGGAGGCGGAGGTTGCAGTGAGCCGACATCATGCCACTGCACTCCAGCCTGGGTGACAGAGTAAGCCTGTCTCAGAGAAAAAAAAAGAAAGGAGTACCTGCAGTCAGATTTTGAAAAGTTATCTTGATCCTTGCATAATAGCTACAGTCAATAACTTGGCCAGGCAGTAAGTCTGTTTCAAAGCAGGTGATGCTAAAAAGTATTTATTCAAATAAGCTATATTCTTAAAAGTGTTGTTGAAGTATAGAAACAAAGTCCCTTCACAATACATTATTAGAACTTTAGACTTTATTTTCACTTTAGTTTCCTAAATTTACGTGACATGGACACTTGTAGTTTGCCTAATATGTAATTCTTTTAACAGATTTTTTTAATAAACCCATGTGAATGCATTTAAATTCTATTTATCGGCTTTTTTCTTTCACCGAGCACTATCATGACAAGTAGTATGTATGAATATGAGTTATATGTTAAGCCATCTCTATCATATGTTTTATATGTTAACCCTGCTTTTAGATGAGTGACCAAAATTGAGATGGATTAGCTCAGTCATTCCTTATTACTCCTAAGCCTTTTAAGGCAGAATGGGAAGGATTCGTTCAGTTCAATCCTATAGAAACATTTAGTGCCTTGTAGCAGTCATGTACAAATGATACAACCTTTGCCTAAAGGATTAGTGTAATTTCCAGAAGTACCTGTTTACCCAGAAAGATTTCTTACTTCAAGAATTCTGTTATGTCTATGGCCAGCATTTGTTCATGGAACTGCTAAGAGTATAAAAGAAATATTGGTTTGGGGGTATTTTTTTTTTTTTTAAAACAGAGTTTCACTCTTGTTGCCCAGGCTAGAGTGCAATGGCGCAATCTCAGCTCACTGCAACTTCCACCTTCTGGGTTCAAACGATTCTCCTGCCTCAGCCTCCCGAGTAGCTGGGATTGCAGGTGCATACCACCACACCTGGCTAATTTTTGTATTTCTAGGAGAGACCGGATTTCACGATGTTGGCCAGGCTGATCTTGAACTCCTGACTTCAGGTGATCCACCCATCATGGCCTCCCAAAATGCTAAGGTTACAGGCGTGAGCCACTGTGCCCAGCCTATTTTTATTTTTCAATTAATTTTTGTAAAAGTAGAAACAGGGGCTCACTATGTTGCACAGGCTAGTCTTGAACTCCTGGCCTGAAGCAATCCTCCCACCTTGGCCTGCTAAAGTGTTGGACTTACAGGCATGAGCCACCGTACCCTACCTGATATATACATTTAAAGGAAGAGGTCGGATGCCATATTAGAGGGCTGGCATCCAAGCAGCATGGGATGATAAAAAAAAAGTATAGACTTTTCAAGAGTCCTAAGTTTGTATTCTGTTTCTCCTCACTTATTTTGTGACTGAGCACATAACCAGTCTTAATCCTTCCGTCTTCATATAAATAGAGGTAGTGATGTGCCAGGTAATGTTGAAAGATTAAATGGCAGATAATAATTGTGTACTGAACACATTTTGAAAGAACGGGATAATGGCATCAAGTACTGGTGAGGTCTGTGGAATTTGTAAGGGGTTCTGCACACTGGGCTACAGCACGGTTATTTCTTGAATAAAATGCCAGTTGGCCCAAAAGTCTCTTTTACAAAAGGAGGGTAAGACGCTTCATTTAGACATTGTTTACCTGTTTTTCTTATCTCCATTATCTTCATCCATATTTGCATTTACTCAATATAATATGGACCAAAAATGTCTTTTTTATCAAGAATTAGTCTTGATAAAAGACTAAGACTCTCTTTATGTAAGAAAAAGCCGAAATGTTACAGATTTTGTTTTTGTTGCTTTTTCATGTAAAGTTCGCTGAAGATATTTAATAAGTTTTAAAATGTTGCTGTGAGGCAGCTGATCAGTCTACTTTCAGCCTAAATTATGGTTAATTGCAAGCAATCACTATGCATACAACAGAGTGTTGCTTTTAACCTGTCAATGTTATCAGAATATGCCAAGCATGTGGAGATTAAAACTTGAAAAATGATTAAGGTTAGAGCTATTTGGGCTGCATATGCCAAAGAAAAATGTTGTTTTACCAGAATGCTCTAGAAAGTGTGGTGTTTGGGACTTTTATCATGTGAGCTAATTTTGTATTTAAGAGGGTATGATTATGAAGGCTCAAGATCCTATCTTTGATTTTTAGAAAAACTTCAAAATTTGACTAATTCTGTGAGCAGATGATGAAATTCATTTATTATTGCAGTATGAGAAACATCAAGGAGAATGGCATGACTTCTCTGTGTGATTTGTCACTGAGGCAAACGGAGTGAAATGGTTTAAGACATAACAAAAATTGCTTTTAATAAGTACTTTGAAGCCGGGCACAATGGTTCACACCTGTAATCCCAGCACTTTTAGAGGCTGAGGAGTTGGGATCATCTGAGGTTGGGAGTTCGAGGCCAACCTGACCAAATGACACATTTTAAAAAGAATGGGAAAATGGCATTATCCCATGATAATGAGGAACATGGGGAAACCCCATCTCCACTAAGAATACAAAATTAGCTGGGCATGGTGGCACATGCCTGTAATCCCAGCTATTTGGGAGGCTGAGGCAGGAGAATCACTTGAACCCAGGAAGCAGAGGTTGCGGTGAGCCGAGATCGTGCCATTGCACTCCAGCCTGGGCAACAAGAGTGAAACTCTGTCTCAAAAAAAAAAAAAGTATTTTGAGTTTTTTAAAAGGTATTCAAAATAAGCAAATTTATTGTTTATTAATTCTCAACTATTATTTATTGACCTACTGTGCACCTCTGCTGCTCTTGTTTATTAATTCTCAACTATTTATTGACCTACTGTGCACCTCTTCTGCTCTTATTAATTCTCAACTATTTACTGACCTACTGTGCACCTCCTACGCTATATTGTCCACACAGCAGCCAAAGTGATAACAATAAATGAGAACATGTCACTTTTCTGCCTATTCTCCGGTGGCTTCTGTCATGCTTCAAACATGCCAAATTGATTCCTTTTTTTTCCGATAGAGACAGGGCATCACTATGTTGGCCAGGTTGGTCTTGAACTCTTGGCTTCAAGCATTCTTCCTGCCTCAGCTTCCCAAAGTGCTGGGATTACAGGCATGAGCCACCACACAGCCCAAATTCTACCTCAAGATTTTTTTTTTTTGAGACAGTTTTGCTCTGTCGCCAGGCTGGAGTGCAGTGGCGTGATCTCAGCTCACTGCAACCTCCGCCTCCCGGGTTCAAGTGATTCTCCTGCCTCAGCCACCCAAGTAGCTGGGATTACAGCCACATGCCACCACGCCTGACTAATTTTTGTATTTTTAGTAGAGATGGGGTTTCACCATATTAGCCAGGCTGGTCTTGAACTCCTGACCTCTACTGATCCACCCGCCTCAGCCTCCCAAAGTGCTAGGCTTACAGGCGTGACCCACTGTGCCCGGTCTACCTCAAGATTTTTTACTTGCTCTTTCCTTTGCCTGGAGTACTCTTTCCCACATTGTTACATGACTTGCTTCCTCAGTCAGAGCACTGCTCAAATATTTTATAAACATTAAAATTTTCTCTTTGGATGGTTTCTAGAGGTGTTTCTTGAGAAAAGATCAGGAAATAAATTATTAGAAATAATTGAAGGAAGCTACTAAGTTGCCTATTATTTGCTATGTACTCTCCTGACCTGATTATCTCATTTAATCCTTGTAATCACCTCATGAGACAGGATGATTCATTTCCCTTCTAGTGATAAAGGGTCTTTTATGCTATAGATATTGTTGGCTAGCCCTTAATATGTTAACGGAAGCTTTAGTTAAATACCATACCCCTCTGCAGAACTTAGGCTAGTTTCTGATTCAGTTTTTGAATATCCATCCACCTATTCATCCAAGTATACCATAAAGGGTAATGCTTAAATTCATGAACTTTAGAATCAGACACACTTGCCACTTCTTATGGACAAGCTCTTTGGACCTTTGTTTCTTCATTCTTAAAATGGCCATGTTAGTATCTTTCTCATGCAGTTGTCGTAGGGTTAAGTAACATATTCCACACTGTGTGGCACATAGTATGTATTTAGTAACTGATTGTTAAGATTTTTGTATTTTTTACCTCATGTACTTCCAATGCTCCTACAAGGTCAGTACAGCCATTTATATATCCATATTATAGACATAATTAAATTGAAGGTTAGAGAGTTCAAGTATCTTGACTAAGATCACACAGCCAGCAAATGATGCTTAAAACCACGTTTGTGACTCCTAAGCCCATCCTCCTAATCACTATACTGTGTCACCTCCCTTTTATGCCCTCTCTGGGTGGACAACTGGCTATATATCTGTCTCACATTTTAATAATTTCCCCACTGGAGTTTTTCATCAAAAAGGAAAGACAATCTTACAAAGGCCTAATGGCTTCATTTTAAAAAGAATATTCTGGGTGCAGTGGCTCATGCCTGTATTCCCAGCACTTCGGGAGGCTGAGGCAGGTGGATCACCTCATGTCAGGAGTTGGAGACCAACCTGACCAACATGTTGAAACCCCAATCTCTGCTAAAAATACAAAATTAGTCAGGCATGGTGGTGCATGCCTGTAATCCCAGATACTTGGGAGACTGAGGCAGGAGAATTCCTTGAACCCAGGAGGTGGAGGTTGCAATGAGTCAAGATTGTGCCATTGCACTGCAGCCTGGGCGACAAGAGCAGAACTCCATCTCTAAATAAATAAATAAATAAATAAAATATTCTATCAAGGTATGTATAAAATGCCCAAATCTTAAGTATAAAGCTTGATAAATTTCTGCCTGCGTACATACCCATTTAACCACCATCCAGTTCAAGATAACATTTCTAGCACTCCAGAACATTCTTTCGTATTCCTTCCTAGTCAGCATCCACCCCTCATGGATATCACTCCTCTATGAGTCTATCACCATATTAGTTTTGCCTATTTTTGAACTTAATGTATTTGACTTCTTTCACTCATTATTATGGTATGGTATTCCATTGTATGAATGTGCCAAAAACATTTATCCAGCCTACTGTTGCCAGAGCTGTAAGATAATAAATATATGTTGTTTTAAGCCACTAAGTTTATGGTAATTTGTTATAATAGCAGTAGGAAACTAATACAATTGTTATGTTCAAAGTGAGTTTCTTAACATGCAGTTATATTATTGGATCATTTTTTCCCCTATTCTGCTAATCTCTGTGTTTTAATTGGTGTATTTAGGCCACTTGCATTTAAATTAATTATTGATATATTAAGGCTTAAGTCTGCCATTTTATTACTTCTTTACTGTTTCCTCCCTGTGTTTTTCATTTTTCTGTTTTTCCTTTTTGCCTTCTGGGCATTACTTGAACTTTAAAAAAAATTGATTTTCCTCTATTTATATTACTTTTGAGCATATTGTCCTACATATTTTTTTTTGGTGATCTCTCCAGACATTGCCATATAAATACATAACTATCACCGTCTACTGGTGTCAACACTTTACCCCTTTAAGTATTGAAAACTTACTTCCATTAAGTACCTTTGTGCTTCTCACTTGTTTTTTCTGCTTTGTTTTGAGATAGAGTTTTTCTCTTGTTGCCAAGGCTGGAGTGCAGTGGTGTGATCTCAGCTCACTGCAACCTCTGCCTCCCGAGTTCAAGTGATTCTCCTGCCTCAGCCTCCTGAATGGCTGGGATTACAGGCATGTGCCACAATGCCCAGCTAATTTTGTATTTTTAGTAGAGACGGGGTTTCTCCATGTTGGTCAGGCTGGTCTCAAACTCCTGACCTCAGGTGATCCACTCGCCTCGGCCTTCCAAAGTGCTGAGATTACAGGTGTGAGCTACTGCGCCTGGCTGTGCATCCCACTTCTAAAATACAATTGTCTCAAGTATTTCCTCTCTATATATTGAGCGCCACCACATCAGATAGTGTTACAAATTTTGCCTTAGTAGCACCTGTAGGCTATTTAAAAAATTTTGTCTGGACATGGTGACTCACACCTGTAATCCCAGCTACTTGAGGAGCTGAGGCAAGAGAACCACTTGAATCCAGGAGGCGGAGGTTGCAGTGAGCTGAGATCATGCCATTGCACTCCATCCTGGGAGACAGAGTGAGTGAGACTCTGCCTCAAATAAAAATATTTTGCTTCAGCTACCAAATGTGATGTAAGAAACGTATGAAGGGAAGTTAGTCTGCTATATTTACTTAATATTTACCCATTCTGTTCTTGTTCTTTTAATTTCCGAAGTTCCTGGCCTTATTCTGTTATTTTCTTTCTGTTTGGACAGTTTACTTTAGCTATTCTTTAAGGGTGAGTTTAATGACACGAAGGATAGTGTCACCAGATATAGGATGCATAATTGAAAGTTCTTTTCTTTCAACACTTGAAAAGTGTTGTGTCATTTCTTCCTGGCCTTTATGATTTCAGGTTAAAAAATCCATCCTTGGCCAGGCGTGGTGGCTCACGCCTGTAATCCCAGCACTTTGGGAGGCCAAGGTGGGCGGATCATGAGGTCGGGAGTTCAAGACCAGTCTGGCCAAGATGTTGAAATCCCGTCTCTACTAAAAATACAAAAATTAGCCAGGTGCAGTGGCAGGCACCTGTCATCCCAGCTCCTTGGGAGACTGAGGCAGGAGAATCACTTGAACCCAAGGGGTGGAGGTTGCAGTGAACTGAGATCACACCACTGCATTCCAGTCTGGGTGACAGAGTGAGACTCTGTCTCAAAAAAATCCATCCTCTTACAAATTGGTGTTTCTCTATAGGCAATGCATCATTTCTCTCTGGCTTTTAAAGTTTTGTTTTTCTTCGGTTTTCAAAAGTTTAATTATGGTGCACCTTGGTCAGAAGAGGAAGTGTAACAGTTGACACAGATGTCGCAGATGTGATACTGCTTTGAAGGCAGAAGGAGGCCATGAGCCAAGGAACGCAGACAGCCTCTAGAAGACGGCTCCTTTCACCTAGTAAAATGCATTGAAGTTTTTTGTGTGTCTTTTCATGACTTGACAGCTCAGTTCTTTTTCTCACTGAATAATACTCTACTGACTGGATGTACCACAGTATTTTCCATTCACCTACTGAAGGACACCTTGGTTGCTTCCAAGTTTTGGCAATTGTGAATAAAGCTGCCACAGATGTCTATGTGCAGGTTTTTGTGTGGACATAAGTTTTCAACTCCTTTGAGTAAATACCAAGGAGCATGATTGCTGAATCATATGCTAAGAACAAGTATAGTTTTGTAAGAAACTGCCAAGCTGTCTCAGAAAGGCAAGGGAATGGATTCTTCTCTAGAGCCTCCAGAAGGACACAGCCTTATAATATTTTCAGTTGAGCTCAGTGAGACTCATTTTGATATTCTGTATCTCCAGAACTATAAGATAATAAGTGTGTGTTGTTTTAAGGCACTAAATTTCTGGTAATCTTGAGCAGCAACAATCGGAAACAAATATAGGCCTCAAAACCTCCTTTCACATATGGCCACTTTTGTGGACAAGGAAGTCAAACTTCCTTGGTTCAGATTCTACCCTCTGCCTCCTAGTGTGCTGTGTGACCTTGGACAAGATACTTCATCTCTCTGAGCCTGTTTCCTCATCTATGAATCAGGAATGAAGTAATAATACCAAACTACCCATTAACACATATCTGTTTCTATTGTACATAACATTTCAAAATTGTTCTCATCTGTTTTTTTCCCCCCTTAAATACTAGACTATTATTTAGAGAAGTTTTAGGTTCACAGCAAAACTTAGTAGAAAGTACAAAGCTGCTGCAGAGGACATGATTTCATTCCTTTTTATGGCTGTGTCTAGTTCCTCTTTAAATTGGGTTAGCTGCCCCTCCAGTCCTTTGCTAGTATCCGGTGCTTCACTCTAGCATGGCACCGGTTAGATATTTTGATAATCTCTTTTAAAAGCAATAGCACCGCTTTTTTTTTTTTTTTTTGAAACGGAGTCTTGCTCTGTCTCCCAGGCTAGAGTGCAGTGGTGCAATCTCAGCTCACTGCAGCCTCCTCCCTGGTTCAAGCGATTTTCCTGCCTCAGCCTCCTGAGAAGCTGAGACTACATGTGCACACCCTCCCGCCTGGCTAATTTTTGTATTTTTAGTAGAGATGAGGTTTTACCATATTGGCCAGGCTGGCCTCAAACTCCTGCCCTCAGGTGATCTGCCTGCCTTAGCCTCCCAAAGTGCTGGGATTACAGGTGTGAGCCACTGCGCCTGGCCCCAAAAGCAGTATCACTTACCAAATTCGTTGATTTTACCTGATTATGATACATTACAAACAAGCTAAAATGAAGAGGTGTATTGTAACAGACGCCTGTCTACTCAGTACTGAGATTAAATATATGTTAGTAATTTGCCTTATTTGTTTCAGATTTCTCTTATTTCTCTGAAGAAATAAAAGCTTGTAAGTAAAGTTTCACTCCTCCCAATCCTTTCTCCACCTTCCCTCCCTAGCAGTAAACACTTCTCTGAAGCTGGCGTGGGGCGTGGGAAGTCTTTTTACTCATTTGTCTCCTCACTGAACAGTTGGTGCCTTAGGTGTCCTTTTGCTGTGATTTCTCTTTTCTGGGTGCTTAGCGCAGGGATTGTCAGTAAATGCTTGTTGAACAGCTAACTGGTTGAATGAAATTAAGCCTCAGCTTGATTGCTTTTAACTTGCTACCTTCCATTTTTTATTTTTTTTCAGACAGCTCTGCCTGTCATTCTTATTTTAATGGAAACATGCTCCTTCTCAAAGAAGGGCTGAAATTATTATGGGGACAAAAAGAAACAAAGGGCAGAGCTTGAATTTTAGAATCAAGCTGACTGCGTATGTGCCTGGCAGCAATTTCTGAATCTCTCTGGATGCTTAATTTCCTCTTTTGTAAAAACGAAGCTTAATAATACTCCTTTAGCAGGGGTTGGTGAGCATTAAATTAAATAACAAATGTAAATATGCCCTTTAGGTGGAATAGGTGCTCCACAAATGTTACTGTTCCCATAAAAATTATTAAGTATTTTATCTTCTTGTTTTTATTTTATTTTATTTTTTTTTAAGTTATTTATTTTTCCTTTTTTTTTGTTTTGTTTTGTTTTGTTTTTGAGATGCAGTCTCCCTCTGTGCCCAAGGCTGGAGTGCAATGGCGCGGTCTTGGCTCACTGCAACCTCCACCTCCCGGGTTCAAGTTATTCTCCTGCCTCAGCCTCCTGACTAGCTAGGATTACTAGTGCACACCACCATGGCTGGCTAATGTTTTTAGTAGAAACGAGGTTTCACCGTATTGGCCAGGCTGGTCTCAAACTCCTGACCTCAAGTGATCCACCCATCTCAGCTTCCCAAAGTGCAGGGATTGCAGGTGTCAGCCACCCCAAAGTGCTGGGATTATAGGCGTGAGCCACTGCACCCAACCTTCTTGTTTTTCTTTATCAGACTTTTTCCCCTGGCAGGCTTTGTGGATTATTTTCTTTCTCCATTTTCATGTTCATTTGCACCGAATATTCCTTCACGCATTCCTTTCCCCAGCCTGTAAGGGACCTCCACTGTGCACTGCCTGTCCATAACCCAACTGCCCTTCCAAGGTCCAGCTCCATATAGTCCTGACTATTCCAGCTTTCTTTTCCTCTTTTCCTCATTAAATGCAGGTTGTAGATCATTTAGGATCTGTGTATACTTTCTCTATAATCTGATGCTTATGTTAGAGTGGTCTTTTCCATCTGTTTGTTCTTTGAGGGCCAGGACTGACTTATAGTTCAAGACAATTTTTCATACCTCGCAGCACTAACATGGGAGATAGTATGACATGGAGCCAGATTGCCTGAGTTTAGATCCTTGTTTTGCCACTTGCTGTGATCTCGATTGAGTAACTTAGCTTTACTAAACCATGGTTTCCTTAGCTGTAAACTGAGAGTAATAATAATACTTGCCTTTTTTTTTTCTTTTTTTGAGACGATCTGGTCCTGTCACCCAGGCTGGAGTGCAGTGGTGTGGTCTCAGCTCACTGTAACCTCCACCTCCTGGGCTCAAGTCATCCTCCCACCTTAACCTCCCAAGTAGCTGGGACTACAGGCACAGGCCACCATACCCAGCTAAGTTTTGTATTTTTAGTAGAGATGCAGTTTTGCCTTATTGCCCAGGTTAGTCTCGAACTCCTGAGCTCAAGCGATCTGCCTGCCTCAGCCTCCCAAAGTGCTAGGATTATAAGCGTGAGCCACCACACCTGGCCAATACCTGTCTTACGGTCTTGTTTAGAGAATTAGAATAAGGCATGTCTATAAAGCATCTTATATTGTACTTCTCCGTAAGTGCTCAATAAGTCCTGGCTATCGTTTGGTTATTGTCCATTACAAATGACTTATTACATGGCCTCTTAATGTTAGTGCTAATTATACTCATTTCCTATTGCTGTGTTAACAAATTTCCACAAACTTCCCTGGCTTCAGGTCTGGAGGCCAGAACTCTAGATTGCGTCTCACTGAGCATGAAATGGCCTGCAGGGCTGTGCCCTTCTGGAAGCGCTAGGGGAGAATTGGTTTCCTTGTTTTTCCCAGCTTCAACAGGCCACTCACATTCCTTGGTTCATGGCCACATCTCGCTCTGACCTCTGCTTCCATTGTCATATCTCTTTGATTCTGACACTCCTGCAGAATCATACTCTAGCCTGAGTGACAGTGCAAGACCCTATCTCAAAAAGAGAGAACGATGCTACATTCATTTTCTGCCCTATGGCCGGATGAGGTGGCTCACGCCTGTAATCCCAACACTTTGGGAGGCTGAGGCAGGCAGATCAGTTGAGGTCAGGAGTTCGAGACCAGCCTGGCCAACGTGGTGAAACCCTGTCTCTACTTAAAATATAAAAATTAGCCAGGCATGGTGGTGGTGCATGCCTGTAGTCCCAGCTACCCAGGAAGCTGAGGCAGGAAGATTACTTGAGCCCGGGAGACAGAGGTTGTGGTGAGCTGAGAGTGTACCACTGTACTCCAACCTGGGCAGCGGGAGAGAAACCCTATCTCAAAAAAAAAAAAAAGAAAAACAGAAAAAAAGAAAAGTGGGTCAAATTTGCATAAAGGAAGGAGTGAACATAGCCTGTGGGAAGTCTTGCGAGCAAAGACTTGCAGATAGGAATGAGTAAGTTAGTGTTTAGGAAACCATGAGTGGAAGTCTCATGCTGGAACATAGTGGAAGATAAGATTGGAAGCAAAGGTTGGAGTCAATACTTAATTCACCTATTCAACAATTATTCACTGAACATATTACCTACAGGGCACTGTGGTGGGTTCTAGAGGCATTGTGATGCATAAAAGAGCCAGAGTTTGGAAGGTTTTGAATGTTAGACTAAAATTTTTGTTCAGCTTTTGGTCCACCTGTTGAGAAATAATAGATTCTTCCATTTGGAACAACTGTTCAGTTGAATTTCTGTCCTTAGTTCACGTCAACCAGCACTTAATTAAACTCAACCAATATTTAAGCTCCTTCTCTGTGCAAGCTCCTTCTCTGTGCAAGCTCCTTGCAGGCACACAATCATGGTCCTTCCAGTGGTGAAATATGGCTGCACCTGATAATATTTGTTAGAGCAGAAATATTGAGTCACTTATTTTCCTGCCAATTTTGTAGAATGATTTGTGCCTACATTTAGTTTTATTTCATGATGCCCTCCTTCCAAAGTAAAAGTCCTTTATTAGGCACTCAAGTGAGCCAAAACAACATGCAGAGTAAATGGCTTAAAATCACAAATTTTGGCCGGTGAGGTGGCTCATGCTTGTAATCCTAGCACTTTGGGAGGCCGAGATGGGCAGATTGCTTGAGCTCAGGAGTTCAAGACTAGCTTGGGCAACATAGCCAGACCTCATCACTACTAAAAATTAAAAAAAAAAAAAAAAATCAGCCAAGCATGGTGGCACATGCCTGTTGTCCTAGCTACTTGGGAGGCTGAGGTGGGAGGATTGCTTGAGCCCAGGAGGTTGAGGCTGCAGTGAGCCGTGATTATACGATTGCCCTCCAGCCTGGGCAGTAGAGCAAGACTGTCTCAAAAACAAAACAAAACAAAGCAAACAAACAAAAAAACCCAAACCCCCCGAAAACAAATTTTTGTTGAAACAAACATTGTCTCAGTATTCTGTAAAAATGTTGATGCATAATTCATATTAGTCCATCTTGGATAATACGTGAGTTCTGTGCTAGCGAATTGTAACACAGCTTAGCATTCTGCCTCATTTTATGCATGTGAGATCTCACTGAACCCTGGCAAAAGCCCTAGAAGGCAGATAGTATTATTGACCCCATTTTATGGGAAAAGGAAAGCCAGACGTAATGAGATTAAGTAACTTTCCTCGGATTATATAACAGGTTAGAGGCTGCACTAGGAATCACTTCTTCTTCACCATTCCACAGCCAATAAATGAGCAGTCAACTACTCTATAGTTTGGCAACTAGTGACTTAGATACTTCTCCAGGTGATTCCGGAAGAATATTATATATGCAGGAAAGGTGTCTACAAAATATCACTCTTAGTCTTAATAGATACAAGTTGAGAATAAAACACCTGTAGGAGGAAATCTGCAAACAGCAGTGAGAAACTGAATTCTTTAAGCTGCTAATTGGCATATGAGTGTTTCCTCCATATTCCATGATATAGGCACCTGCATGTCAAACTCCTCCTTGGGATATTTGGATAGTTTTGAGCATTGTATGGTAGGTACTGTTTTCTTCGAAACTAGCCCCTAAACTTAATGCTGGAGAATGTGGATACGCTACCATTTCTGCTAAATAAGCAACATAATGAGGATCCCACTGCAGGACACGTGCACATGTGTGTATGAGAAAAAGCGCTGGAATCTACAGAATGAGAACAGAAACAAAACCAAGGACAATATCTAAACTTTGAAGGGTTTGCCACAGGGTCAGCAGCGTTTCTTTCATTTCTATTGTACCACTTTCTGTGGCCCAGATCTTCATTGAAGTGTTTCTATCAGCTTGGTGGACTCTATATTCCTTGATACAATGCACATTATCCTCACTCTGCTACATCTAGTGATAGATTTCTACATTCATTTGTAGGTTACTAAGCAGTGTTGCATTTAACCCTCATAACAGCTTAGTGTGGTAGACAAAACCAAGGCCTAGAGAGATGAAAAGACTTCCTGATATGCTTTGGCTGTGTCCCCACCCAAATCTCATCTTGAATGGTAGCTCCCATAACCCCCATGTCTTGTGGGAGGGACCCTGTGGGAGGTAATTGAATCATGGAGGCAGGATTTCCATGCTATTCTCGTGATAGTGAATAAGTCTCATGAGATCTTATGGTTTTATGAAGGGCAGTTCTCCCACATACACTCTCTTGCCTGCTGCCGTATAAGACATGACTTTCTTCCTCTTTTGCCTTCCACCAGGATTGTGAGGCCTCCCCGGCTATGTGGAACTGTGAGTCAATTAAACCTCTTTCTTTTGTAAATTAATCGAGTCTCGGGTGTGTCTTTATTAGCAGTGTGAGAACAGACTAATACACTTGCTCAGCTAGTTTATGGTAGAACCAACTAACTGGTGCTTTTTCTGGCCTGCCTTATCAGTAATGTCAGTCCTGGAAAGGAGGGCACCATGGTTAGGCGTCAGCTTTTACTTTTTAATCACACTGTCCTATGCTGACATCCTGTTTTCTTTTGGACTCATTTTCATTAGTTGTGGGATGGGGGCTACATGCCATGGTAGTAGGTATGGAGGAGAGGGTATACAGGAATCCAGGGCACAAGGTCTATGCCAATGGGTTGCCTTCTTCACAGCACAGACGATCCAAACCAAATATGACAAATGGGCAGAATCTCATAAGTATTCCAGCTCTTCACTTCCCTAGTTTGATTACATTGTCCTGGATGGCATTTGGAACTCAGTTCAGAGTGCATATAGTTGAATTATGCAATTTGCTGATATGCAATTAACTGGAGTAGCAACACATTCAATCTAATGGGGCCAGAGAGAGGCTGCATAATTCTTGGGAGCACAAGCTGATTATGCAGTTAAGTGATATGTACTTAAGAGAAGTGCACCACATCTATCTGATCCCATTTCTTCCAATAGATTCCTCATGGTACTTTACCCCAGCCTTTCTGCTTTTATGGTCAAACATATTCTAACCTGTGTCCACTTGAAATAAGAAACTTACAGTTCATATGTAGATTTGGGATTCATTTCTTTAAAAAAAATCAATCTTTTAAAATCTTAACTCTTGGATATACAAATGGGTAGGCAAATGAGAAAAGAAAGGGGCACACCTGGGATTCAACATGTCTTGGTCTTAGGGATAGGGAACACCGGAATTGTACAATTTCGGATGCTTTGTTTTAGTTTCTTTTCTTTTTTTCTTTCTTCTTTCTTTCTTTCTTTTTTTTTGTTTGGTTAAGAGGTTGTTTCAAATGCGAATGTGAGGTGCATGAAAATATTTCTTTTTAAAAGCAAAGGACTTTGCACTCAGTATTTTTTTTAACTTGAAAATGGATATTGTAGAAAAGCAGCCCTTTTATGAGAAACTTCAGTTAAATGACAGTTCATTGAGGAGAGCCAGTTTTAAGTTACTCTCATGATGATGGATTGTTAATTTAATTTGGCAGGTTTTACTGTTTCACTGTATGCTTGCTGCAATGCCCTGGATTGACCTAAATTCTTTGGGGGACCCCAAGAAATATAAAATATGGCTGCTTATCTTCAGCCTTCTTGGGAGATCATGATCCATGCATGCAAAGTAATTGAAGAACAATGAAACATAGCATATGATTAGGTGTTAAAAATGGTTGTTAACAAGATTAAGAGGTAAAAGAAATGAGAGAAGGGGATAATGAACTGGGCTAGAGTTTTTTATCACTAGAGGGAGACAGGGAGAAGCAAGTGTCATGCCTAACTTACATTAATCAAAACAACTTTGTAAGGGTATTACCATCCCCCATTCACAGATTAAAAAACTAAGTCCCAAGGATGTTAAGGAATTTGTACATGATCCACAGGTAGTAGGAAATGGAGTCAGAATTTAGAATTAAATTTGTCTGTCTCCGCAATTCCTTTTTGGAGGTTTTAAGCAAGAGGCCATGGCAGATAGGCTGTGCAGAATTCGGACATCTGCCAGGAAAATTAACTGTGTGACCATCACTCTCTCACCCAGCCTTGGGGTCCTGTGGTCTGGAAAGATTTCAAGAAGCAGGTGGGAGTTGTGCTCTCAGTTTTGGAGGAAACTCTTATCTAGGAGAAGAGATGCCAGCCTTGTAGATGCAGATTTTCCTGAGTTGAATAGATTTTTACAAGTTTAGCAAAATCAAATGTAGTAATTGAGAAAAGAACAGAGTAATCCAGCATTTGTGACTAGTTTGGTGGGTCAGCAGGAGAGAATGACAAAGATTATTGTCATGAAATAGCCTTTCCCAAAAGGGCCACGTAGTCATCAAATTCCCTTTCCCTAAAGGAAAATCTGCTCATGGCCCACCAAAAATGGGGAGTCAGATATGACTGGGGCCAGCTGGGACTGAATTGGTCCCTGTCTTTTAGATTTGCATCAAAAGCTCTTGATACCCCCAACTCAGGATTTCACAAAACTGCAATCAGGTGTTAGCCAGGGCTGTATTCTCATCTGGAAGCTTGACTGGGAAAGATGACTTTTAAGATTATTCAGATGGTTGCAAAATTCAGTTCCTTGCAGCTATAAGACTCATGGTGGCTTATTTCTTTGGTGTTAGTGTACTTTTGGAGAGTGTTTTATAATTTGTAAATGCTTTTTCATTCTAAAATTATAGACAAATATGCTCCTCCTACTCTCATCTAAGGATTTCACCATTCAAACAGGTGCCCAAACTGAAATTCTGAAAGTTACCCTTGGCTCATGCCTGTAATCCCAGTACTTTGGGAGGCCGAGGAGGGCGAATCACCTGAGGTCAGGAGTTTGAGACCAGCCTGGCCAACATGGTGAAACCCCATCTCTACTAAAAAAATATATATACAAAAAATTAGCTGGGCAACCTGACCAACATGGTGAAACCCTGTCTTTACAAAAAATACAAAAAATTAGCTGGGCATGGTGGCAGATGCCTGTAATCCCAACTACTCCAGCTACTTGAGAGGCCAAGGCAGGAGAATCACTTGAACATAGGAAATGGAGGTTGCAGTGAGCCAAGATCATGCCACTGCACACCAGCCTGGGCCACAGTGCAAGACTCCATCTCAAACAAACTAAAAAGAAAAGAAAAAGAAAAAGAAAAAGAAAGCTACCCTTGATTTCTCTCGATTCCTCAATTCATCAGCAAGTCATATAGGCAAAACCTCCAGGATAAATCTTGACTCCAATAACAAGTTTCCACTTCATAGTCACCGCCATTGGCCAAGCCACCACCATCTTATCCAGCCTAATGCAACTATTTTCTTGCTTTGTTGTTGTTGTTTGTTCTTGTTTTTTTTTTAGAGACAGTGTCTTCCTCTGTCACTCAGGTTGGAGTGCAGTGGCACAATCACAGCTCACTGCAGCCTCAACCTTCCAGGCTCAAGCAATCTTCCCACCTTTGCCTCCTGAGTAGCTGGGACTACAGATGCACACCACCACTCCTGACTGTTTTTTTTAGTTTCTGAGGAGATAGGGTCTCACTACATTGCCCAGACTGGTCTTGAACTCCTGGGCTCAAGCAATCCAACAACCTTAGCCTCCCAAAGTGCTGAGGTTACAGGTGTAAGCCGTGTGCCCAGCCTGCAACTATCTTTTTACTGCTCTCCCCACTTTCCTTCTAGTCCCCCCAGGATCCATTCTCTACAGAGCAGCCAGGGAAGTGTGTAAAAGATGAAAATAAGATCATCACTTTGCTGGGCATGGTGGCTTATGCCTGTAACCCCAGCACTTTGGGAGGTGGAGGCAGGTGAATCACCTGAGGTCAGGAGTTTGAGACCAGCCTGGCCAACATGGTGAAACCCCGTCTCTACTAAAAAATATATACAAAAAATTAGCTGGGCATGATGGCAGATGCCTATAATCTCAGCTACTCAGGAGGCTGAGGCAGGAGAATAGCTTGAACCCGGGAGGGGGAGGTTGCAGTGAGCCAAGATCATGCCTCTGCACTCCAACCTGTGTGACAGAGCAAGAATGTCCTAAAAAAAAATCACTTTCTTTTTTTTTTTTGAGACAGAGTTTCACTCTTGTTGCCCAGGCTGGAGTGCAATGCTGTGACCTCAGCTCACCGCAATCTCTGCCTCCTGGGTTCAAGCGATACTCCTGCTTAGCCTCCCAAGCAGCTGGGAATACAGACACATGCCACCACGCCTGGCTAATTTTTTGTATTTTTAGTAGAGATGAGGTTTCACCGTGTTAGCCAGGATGGTCTCGATCTCCTGACCTCATGATCTGTCCGCCTTGGCCTCCCAAAGTGCTGGGATTACAGGCGTGAGCCACCAGGCCCGGCCTCTATGTTTGTTTTTCACATGAATATTGCCTATCTTCTTTCTAGAATATAAATTCCATGAGGAACTTTCAGCACTGTGCCCGACACATAATAGATATTCAATAAGAACTTATGGGATAAATAAATGAACCTTGTAAGGACGGCAAAGGATTATTAACTTCCATTTTAATTAGAAATAATAGGTCACTTTCCCAAAGTCAAAACATTGTCTGGTGTTTCCCCATGAGTCCTCCAAAGACTGGGACCATGTTTTGTACATTTTTGTTGCCCCAGCAGTCACTGGTATGTAGCACCAAGGAAGACAAGCAGTTAGTGAATGGGAATCCTGACTGCTCTACTGTGTGTTACCTTGGGCAGGTTATTAAACTTCCCTGCGGCACAATTTCTTCGTATGTAAAATAAGGATAAAAATAGTACTTGCCTTATAGGGTTATTAAAATCAATTCAATTTATATAGGTAAAGCTCGTAGCTCAGTGGTTGACACATATGAAGGGCAATAGATTTTCTTCATTTCCTTCTTCCTTCACTTTTGCCTCCGTTTTCTTTTCCTAGGCATTTAATGAATATTTGCAATAAATGATTGACCTTTCTATCATTTTCTAACTATTTTAATGAGTCATCTTATTTCTTTTCAGTTTCTCTAATCCCAAGCAGGGCTTCTTTCTTGACTTCAGTCACTCACTCCATGAAAGAGAGCAATGTTGCCTTAAATGAAAAGGTTAGGCAACACTCTCCCTTCTTCTTCTTCTTTTTAAAAATTTTATTTGTATCTGCCTTGGCCATGTACATAGACCCCAGCGGCCCCTTCTCCCAGCCTGGGGGAGGGGTAGTGGGTGGATTCTGGAGGGAGAAAGTATCAGAGTGAGGACACGAAGTTCAACAGAAGGTCCTGCTCCTATCAGCAAGGGGCATCTGTGTGGGTGGGGACTTGAACCCTCCGCTCTTCCTCCACCCCAGGCCATCTTCGAATCTGCATAGGTCCTTCTATCTGACATCAGGTCACTCTTCCCTCTCCCCAGGGACTCGCTATGAGCAGGAGACACAACCTCCTCCCTTGTGTTTCAGCTTCTTTTCCTGCTCTTCCCGTCCCTTAAATTCTATTCCTGGGGATAGAGACACCAACACCCATAACCTCTCCCCTAAGCCTCTTCATAACCCAGGGTGCCAACAGGTAAGGCCAGCGACCTGGAAGCTCTTACACAGAGGAATTTTATCTGCCACTATGGCAGGCTGTGGGGAGCCACGGGGCTCTGGGGTGTGTCTGAAAGTGGGGACAGGAAGGTTCAGGAAGCCGAGGACATGGGCTTATCGATCGAAGAAGTCCACGTGTGCTCCAGACTTAAACACCTCCTTTTGCAGCAAGCTCAGCGGTTTCTGGGCTGACACCCTGCAATCCCGCAGCTCCTGCTTTGCCTTCAGCTTCCACAGCCTTTTCGCATGTCTGGGTCCTTGGAGGTCTCCCGGGCCAGCTGCTGCTGCCCATCTGTGTTCAGGGGACCTGGGGCACCGTTCGGCACCCTCACATACCCGCAGCCTTTCCTCACAGTACGGTGCCCAGCCTCTGAGACGTTAATCACAGTTCTGTTGAGGCCAGGATGGTCGGGAAGGCCTCCAAGACGCTGCAAGTCTGGCAGAGAGAGCATGGAGGTCAAGTTCAGCGCTCAATCTTTGTTCATTTGAATGGAGTCACCCAGGTCCATGGAGCCTTGGGACACATCCCCAGGAGAGCCCGCGTTGTTGATGAGCAGCAGTAGCAGCAGTGGCTGCAGCCCCCGGGCCTTGGGAGCTGGCGCAGGGCCCTGAGCAGCGGCTGCAAGCCCCACCTCGGCGCCCAGGTCTGTGGGCACCTGCACTGCGTGCAAACCAGGTCAACCAGTGCCCAGCTGGGTCTCCAGCTGCTGCAGCGCCTTGTCGTCGTTGCGGGCATTGAGGATCAGTACGGAGCCCAGCGACAGCCACGAGGCCAGGAGGCCGGGGTCAGCACAAACACAGCACGCCCCAGGCCACCCTCCACGCTGCAGTCCTCCTGGCTGGACCCGGGGCCCTCCCTTCTAGTATTCTGTGAACCTCCTGATCATGATCTAAGTCCCAGGAACTGCTAAGGCTGGATAAAATTTTATTTTCAACTATGAGCAGAAATATTTAATATTTCAGGCCTTAAGTTATTTCCAGAGAGCCCAGCTCCTTGCTGGATTTTTAGAATCTTTTCTTTCTTTTTCTTTTCTTTTTTTTTTTTGATACAGAGTCTTGTTCTTGTGGCCCAGCCTGGAGTGCAATGGCACAGTCTCGGCTCACGGCAACCTCCGCCTCCCACTTTCGAGTGATCCTCCTGCCTCAGCCTCGAGAGAAGATGGGATTACAGGTGCCCGCCACCATGCCCGTCTAATTTTTGTATTTTTAATAGAGATGGGGTTTCACCATGTTGGCCGGGCTGGTCTGGAACTCCTGACCTCAGATGATCCGCCTGCCTCAGCCTCCCAAAGGGTTGGGATTACAGGTGTGAGCCACTGCCACTGGCCAGAATCCTTATTTTGCTTTCTTTAGAGATGGAAAGAATGCTCCCCTCTTTCCTCCTCTTTTATCATCCGTGCCCATCTCTTAGTAGGTGCCTCAAAAATGCTAGTTTTAGCTCCCATCTCCATGTCCCACCAAAACGACTAGATTTGAATTTCACTTCAAAAGTAAGAGTCAAATGAATGCTGATAGCAGCTATACTCATAATAGTCAAAGATTAGAAGCAACCAAAGTTCCACCAATAGGTGAATGGATAAACTGTGCTCATGGCCTAGTCACACAATGGAATACTACTCAGCAAGAAAAAGGAATGAACTATCAATGCACACAGCAACGTGGGTGAATCTTGAAGACATTATGCTGAGTGAAAGAAGTCACATGTGGAAGAGTTCATACTATATGATTCTACCTATATGAAATGTTAAAGAAAAATCTAATCTAGAGTCACAGAAAGTCAACCAGTGGTTGTCTGGGGCTAGGGTTGAGTGGGATAGACCAGCATAAAGGAATAGTTTTGTTGTTGTTTTGATTTGTTTTGAGATAGTGTCTTTCTCTGTCACCCAGGCTGGAGTCCACTGGTGCAATCTCGGCTCACTGCAACCTCCGTCTCCAGGGTTCAAGTGATTCTTGTGCCTCAGCCTCCCAAGTAGCTGGGATTACAGACGTGTACCCCCACACCCAGCTAATTTTTGTCTTTTTAGTAGAAACGAGGTTTCTCCATGTTGGCCAGGCTGGTCTTGAACTCCTGGCCTCAAGTGATCTACCTGTCTGGGTCTTCCAAAGTGCTGATATTACAGGTGTAGCCACCATGCCTGGCCATTTTTGTTTTTTAATTTTTTTAAAATTTCACTCTGAGTGAAGCATATTGACACAAAAGAATATTGTTAGATGATGGAAAAGTCCTATATATTAATTATGGTCATTATTACTTGGGTGTATTGCTTTGTCAAAACTCGTGGATGTGTACAATTAAAATGAGAGCATGTTACTGTATGTAAACTATACCTCCATGAAATTGATTAGAGAGAAACAGGAATGAAGATAAAAATGACAACGTGGTTAAACCACACTTGGCAGTTTCTGGTAATGGTGTTTTTTTCTTTTTATCCATCCTCTAAGGAAACAACCAGAACAACAATAACCTTTGTTGTATAGACATTCCAGTAAGGAGTGTTGGCCACTCCTTGGAGTGAGGAGGAGTTTGGGGGGTAGCGTGTTATGCTTTCGTGGTCTGGGAAGGAGAACATCTGTTCTGTCCCATGAGCTTGGTTCCTTTGTTCCCAAAGGGTGTGTGGTGTGTTATGTTACTTTATGAAGCCTTCTCAGGTTCTGCCCATCTTCTTTCACTACCTCACTTTCCCCTTTTCATTTTCTTCCTTTCTTCATAATTCTTTGCCTGCCAAGTTCTATGAAGATCTGAATCACAGAAAAGCAGATCACTTCACATTGATCTGAAAAGCCAGATTTAAACAGGAAAGGTAAGCAGGAAGTTTTCAGGCAATCATCTTGAGATAATCCAGGTTGAAGTTCTGCTTTGTACTCTTTTCTCACAATTTGCATTCCTCTGAATAACTAAGGTTAATTCTTTATTACTCCCCTTGTCTGGGCTGATGAAGAAACATGGTGAGTTCCTGAGAGTTTGAAGTTTGTAGATCAGAAGAACAATGTTTAAAAAATATGTAAATACTTTGGAATCAGTTGTATGAAACACATTTTTTAAAGAAATTATAAAAAAAATTTCATCACAAAAGATTAAAACAATGTAGAGCTTTTTAGAGTAAAATATGAAAACTGCCATGCCCAGAAATATCTATTTTAATTTTTGGTGAGTACCTTTCTTGTTTGTTCTGTATATATTTGTCTTATGTCTTATACATAAATATGCCATACTATACGTACTGTTCTGCAACTTGCTTTTTTCAACTACCAATATTCTTAGAAATCTTTTCACATCTGTGCATCTATTACATTGAGTCATATGAAATTGTTATGTATGTCAATAGCAGGAAAACATTGGCAGTTTCATATGGTTAACCTAATACATTTACTTATATTTTAATGACTATATTGTATTGTAAGATATGGTTGTAGCATAATTTTTTTAACAATTACCCTGCTGATGGGCATTTAAATTGTTTCTTATTTTGCTAAAATAAACAGAACTGTAATAAAACAGAAATATATGAATATTTATATATGTATTTGGGTGTATATATATATCTTTGTGCATATACCTTTGCATATATGTGTATGTATCTTTATATATTGTCCTGTCTCTCTCTTTTTGCATATATGTATCAGTATTTCTGTAGAATAGATTGAGTAGACTCCTAGACACATAACTGTGGGTCAAGGGGTTTACATATTTTACATTTTGATAATTATTACTGAAGTGTCTTCTAAAATGTCCCTAACAATTCATATTCCCAGAGTGTCCTTTCCCCTAACACCCTCAATAATCTCATGGGTAAGTTGTCTGTTTGTTTGTCTGTTTATTTATTTATTCATTTGAGATGGAGTTTCGCTCTTGTTGCCCAGGCTGGAGTGCAATGGAGCAATCTAAGCTCACTGCAACCTCTGCTTTCTGGGTTCGAGATGAGGTTTCTTCATGTTGGTCAGGCTGGTCTTGAACCCCCGACCTCAGGTGATCTGCCTACCTTGGCCTCCCAAAGTGCTGGGATTACAGGCATGAGTTAGCATGCCTGGCCGTAAATTGGTTTTTGAAGCATTTCAAAATGAGTTATTTTATTCAACAAAAGATGTAAGAAAGACCTGCTTATGTCCAGCTCTGTGCTTAGCCTGGGAAGTAAATATATGTGTAATTAATGTGGTCACTGCCTTCACAGTGTGTTTATTCCGATTGGTGAGACAAGATTAATGCACACACAACATAGTTGCAATGATTTCAGTGTCATAATTACCAATCGTCTCTAGCAATATTTATTTAAAATATACCAACTGCCTATGCTGAGGGTCCATGGAATTCAGACAGAACTGAGTGGCTCTCCCTGTTCCTTCACTTACTATGTGCATGATCCTGAGTTTCTTTATTTGTAAAATGGGGATAATAATAGTATTAGCTTGGTGCAGAAGTGACAGTGATTTTTGCCATTAATTTCAAAGGCAAAACTGTGATTACCTTTGCACCAATCTAATAGTTTCTTTATAGGGTGGTTGCGAAGATTAAATGTACAGTGCTTGGCACTTAGCAAGAACTCCATGGAATGTTAGCTATTGCCGTTTGTCTTCACTTCGAGAGCACCTGCCAGCTTCATGGGCCTATCGTTATCTCTCGTAGGACATGGCATCAAGTACTGGATACAAATATTTCTTTTTTTTTTAAAGATGGGGTTTCACCATGTTGGTCAGGCTGGTCTTGAACTCCCGAACTCAGGTGATCTGCCCACTTTGGCCTCCAAAGTGCTTGGATTACAGGCGTGAGCCACCATGCCCGGCCAGATACAAATATTTCTTATG
The DNA here is from genome assembly GCA_004027715.1 of Plecturocebus donacophilus. Lineage (NCBI taxonomy): Eukaryota > Metazoa > Chordata > Mammalia > Primates > Pitheciidae > Plecturocebus > Plecturocebus donacophilus. Next base: position 18,926 of record PVKP010009782.1, on the reverse strand, counting down.
TGGTGAGTCTAATCCTAAGGGGTTTGGGACCATTGTGCCCCTCTTTGAACATTATACTTCTACTAGTACAATCTGGTTACTAAGGTTTCCACTCTAAAGTTATTTTGTATTCTAAAAACTTAAAACATTCCCTGTGCTTTCAAACAGGAGGAATGCACATTGCTCTTTCACAATGCCCCTGATTCTTGGTTGTAAAAGGGCCATTTCAATTAAAATATAAAATTATATTTTAGAAAGAAAACGTTAAGGGGAGACAATGTAGATATTTTTAACCAAGAATAGGATGGTGCAAAGTTAAACCATGGTGATATCATAGCTTATTGTAACAGACAAATTCACTACATTTATTAGTAATGTTTCAGAAGCTGTTTTCTTCCAGGTATGTAAATTTTGTGTTCACTGTGGTGGCATAGCCGCTGGGTGGAAAAGTGCCTGGTCCATTATGCATAGCCATGAAAGTACTGTAGTCCATACACATGCAGCTTCTTTCTCCAGTACATGTACTAAATCTGTTCCAATTAATTGCCCATTTGATGCTCAGGTGGTTGTAGCAACTGCTGCTCAATGGAAATTGTGTGAAAAGATCAGATAAATGTACACAATTGACATTCTAACAAGAGGGCATTGTCCCTACTGGAAACTCATTAGGAGGAAGGACTTTGGTGCATGTAAATTGCTTTTGGAAACAGGCATCTCCATCGGCTGCTAAGGACCCCCTGACAACGTGGACAGGTCTGGATTGATAGGCAGCAGCAAGGAAATGCTAAAATGCCACTTAAAGGCAGGGCTGAAAACCACTGCTGCTCACTGAGACTCAAGGTTTTCTGGCCAGGAGTCCGTTGGCATAATTATTTGCCATGAGTGAAGTGATTCACAGGCTACCTAGAGTAGGCTACCTGTTCCCCTCTTCAGAGTCTTGACCTACTTAGGCTCACTGGACTCCTTTGACTATTTCATGAAAGCTCTAGTCTTTTTTATCAGCAAAATAGCCTTGCTCCTACATACCCAGGATTTTGCATATAATCTCTGGGGTTTCATAGATGCCGCAGAAGTACCATGGACTGGGTTAAGAAATCCTGCTTTGTGCTCTTTTCCTGTTTTCTTCACCCTTTACTTCTAGTGGTGTCACTGGTAGCTTCTCCTTCTCAGGATGAAAGTCTACCGACCTGACCTTCATCCCACAGAGTTGGTCCTTCCTTCAAGTCTGGCTCATGTTTCACCCTTCTGGAGCTCTTTGTGCTCTGAGCTCCCTAGGCACTTGGAATTGGTAACTCTTAATTTAGTACCCAATTGTTTTTAGGACTACCGGATTGTATCTACCACTAACACAGTGTTTATATACTCATTCATTCAATACATGTTTAATGAGTGCCTATTATGTTCCAGACACAGTTCCCAGACACTTATTGTACAGTATGATAATCAGTATCATACAGTATTTATATATTCATTTATTCAACACATATTTAATGAGTGCCTACTATGTGCTAGGCACTGTTCGCAGACACTCATTGTACTGTATGATAATCAGTATCATACAGCATTTGTATATTCATTTATTCAACACATATTTAATGAGTGCCTACTATGTGCCAGGCACTGTTCCCAGACACTTATTGTCCTGCACTATAATCAGTATCATGCAGTATTTATATATTCATTTATTTAACACATATTTAATGAGTGCCTACTACGTGCCAGGCACTGTTCCCAGACACTTATGGTACTGCACTATAGCAGTCCATCGCCTTAACCACTCGGCCACCTCGTCACATAGTACTGCACTATAATCAGTATTATATAGTCAGCCTGCCAGCTTCCCCCCTAGACAGCGTCCATGTAGGCAAGGACCAGGTCTCTCACTCTGCCACATCTTCTCTTTCTGTATTCCCACTCATCTGTCAAGGCTCAGCTCAAATACCATCTCATCTGGGATGGGTTAGGCAGTCCTCTCCAGTACTCCGCTGGCACCCTGTGCTTACCATTGTTAGAGCTCCTACCACATTATTTTGAAGTCATCTGTTCCCATATCTGTGTCTCCTGGTGCAGTCTCCCCGACGCCAGGGTCTTCCACCCAGTACGGAGCCTGGCAAAGGGAAAACTCAGTAAATATTTGTTGAATACCTAAATTTTCTCTCACCTCCATTCCTTCAAACATGCTGTTCCCTCTGCCTGAAATATTCTTCCTTTCTTTACTATTTGCAAGTTCTTGTCAATCTAAACATCACTTCCTCAGGAATTTTTTTGGATCTGTAGATGAAGTTAGGTACCCTCACGCAATGCTCCCAACATGACTTTGGACTGCCTCTAACATTATACCTTATTGAGCGATCCTCCCTCAGTATGCTCAGGGGATGGGTTCCAAGACCCCCTCGGGTACTAAAATCTTCTGATACTCAAGCCCCTTACATAAAATGGCATAGTATTTGCATATCACCTATTCACATCCTCCTGAATACTTTATTTTATTTTATTTATTTATTGACACGGAGTCTCGCTCTGTTGCCCAGGCTAAAGTGCAATGGTGCAATCTCTGCTTGCTCCAAACTCTGCCTCCTGGTTTCAAGCAATTCTCCTGCCTCAGCCTCCTGAGTATCTGGGATTACAGGTGCACACCACCATGCCCGGCTAATTTTTGTATTTTTAGTAGAGACAGGGTTTCACTATGTTGGTCAGGCTGGTCTTGAACTCCTGACCTCAGGTGATCTACCTGCCTTGGTCTCCCAAAGTACTGGGATTACAGGCATGAGCCACCATGCCTGGCCTTTTTAAATTTTTTAAATTTTTTACTCTCTTAATGTAATTTTACATTTTTACCTTTAAAAAATATTTTTTGCCACAATGCCATTGACAGAGGACTCCTGTATACTTTAAATCATTTCTATATTACTCATAATACTTAATATAATAGAAATGTTATGTAAAAAAGTTGTTATATTTTTTATTTGTATTATTCTTTATTGTTGCAGTGTTATTTTTGTTGTTTTTTTTTTTTCTGGCTGTTCTCCATCTGTGATTGGGTGAATCCATGGATGTGGAACCTGTGGAAATACAGGGCTGACTCTACTTCCTTGTTTGATATTTACATTCATTGTTAGCATATCAACTTCAGTAGGCCAGGGGTCATAGCTATTTTATTTGCTTCTGTGTGCCAGGGTCTAGGACACTGTACAGTCCTTTACTACTCAAAGCGTGGTTCACAGGCCAGCTGCATCGGCATACCCTATGAGCTTGCTAGCAATGCAGGCTTCCACGCTTTAGCCCAGACCACTGAATCAGAATCCACAGGTGATTTACATATGGGTTAAGGTTTGAAAAGCAGTGGTGTAGCACAAAAGCATTCAATCAATAAGTGCCGAATGAATAATGAGTTGAATTGAACAAAATGGAATCTGCTTACTTTTGACACTCCTATTGTCTAGCACAGGACCTAGCTCAAAGTAGGCACTCAGTATTCGAGGAAGGAATATTGTTTTCCACTGTTCTGCATCCACTGCATCTTCTAGCTTATAAGCCAAATGTTAGGGCCTTTCTTCCTCTCTCTTTTTTTTTTTTTTTTGAGATGAAGTCTTGCCGTGTCGCCCAGGCTGGAGTGCAGAGGCGCAATCTTGGCTCACCACAACCTCTGCCTCCCGGTTTCAAGTGATATTCTCCTGCCTCAGCCTCCCAAGTAGCTCGGATTACAGGTGCACACCACCACACCCAGCCAATATTTGCATTTTTAGTAGAGAGGGGGTTTTACCATGTTGGTCAGGCTGGTCTCGAACTCCCGACCTAGTGATCTGCCCACCTCGGCTTCCCAAAGTGCTGGGACTACAGGCGTGAGCCACCGTGCCTGGCCTCTTCTTAATCTCTATAACTTGAAACTCCTCACTGAATGCATAGTGGGCATTCAATAAGGATTCCAAGCCAACCTGATACTTCAATGTTTGGTAATATATGATCTACCAGGTTGGATTCAAGCAAGATAGTTTAAGGTGTAGGGTGTGTGAAGTGACCAGGGATGTTTCCAGTTGTCTGGACACCCTCAAGTCTTGATAGCAGAGCTTTTACTCTCAAGCTTCATTTCCATAAAGAATAGCTCATCAAGGGCAGCAGAATAGAGAAGAGGCCGTATCAATGAGAACTTGGATTTCTGCTTTTCACTCTTGTCTCGGGACACTGTTTGGTTTGAAGAGGCCTAATTATGCCACTATATAAGCAAAAACAGTGGAACAGATCCTTCGGAGTAGTATGTTTTAGTATAATTCCCTCTTCCAGATTTTCTGGAAGGAAAAAACATTTGCTTATTGGCATTTGGTCTTAGTATTAGGACAGCTTACAGACTGTGGGCAAAAGCTGTGTGAAAATAGGCATCTTGATGCATAAGGTTATTTTTCGTAACTAGGAGAAAATAAAATTTGGATTAAAATTATATTAATTCATGTAGTGAATATTCTTGGTGCTTTGGGCAAGTGTTTCACTCTGTTAAACCCAGCAAACATTACTTGAGCCCCTCTTGAGCCCAGTGCTACAGATTTAATCACTGACCTTGAGGAAATCAAGGTTAGAGAGGGAGTCTGTATCTTGATTTTTTTTAAGTATATTTATTAGAATGCTAAAAACTAAGAGGTGTGGCAAGAATCTACGTTTCTTTAAATCTGTGGGATTTTAGAAAGAATAATTGGAATCTCAGAATTCTGCAGCGTTTGATCTTTAAATTGCAGATCGCAAACTTTCCAAATAGTTTCAAGATGATTCTGCATTGGGAGAAGTCAGGTAGAACAGCAGAGGCGGCCATCAGACAGCGTCTCTCTGGCTCTGCCCTGCTTGCTCTGTGAGTATGTCCATCATCTTTTTCTAGCTGACAGCTCTGGAAGAATTCAAGGAGGTTCTCATATGGCATCCACCTACTGGTCCTCGGCTACTCAGTGGTGGCCACCTTTTTGGTCCTTTCCTTCTCTCGTTCCTTGTAATGAATCTTCTTTCACAACAAAAGCTGGAATCCTGGGTCACCAAAGACACTGTAGTTGCAGGGCCCACCAGAGGCCTTCACTGCCACTTGGTGCCGGGAGACATGTGTGGCCGTGCCTTTGCCGGCACACCCTCCACCTCCAGTGCTGCCGCACACTCTGACTACGCAGACATTTGACGCCTTTCCTTTCCTTCCATGCCTGTGGCCAACAGTCTCTAAAACAAAAACTGGAGCACACACCTGAACCTAGTTAGCAATCTGATCAGGAGCCAAGTCAACAAGGAATTTCTGAGTCACAGCCTTCTGTCCCCACTTCATATCCTCTGCTTGCAGCCTCATCAAGGCAGGAGGAGCCTGACACTGGAAGTCTGACTTGATGTCCCAGACTGTGCCCTGCTTTCACTCTTATTTATCATCTCCTTGGGAGGAACAGACTGAAAATAGATTTAAGGAAACTATTATGTAGGTGTTTTTGTAATAGGACATATGCCTATGCTCCCCACATCCCCCAAAGCGCAGAGAAACACTCCATCTATCCCCACAGTTAGCTTCAGCCTCCAAGGAGGAGCAGATTTCCTGAGGCTGTTTGTCCTAGACTGTCCCATTCCCAGTAGGGCTCTGAGCTGCGTGGTTTTATTGCCCACCTTATAAATGAGAACAGCCTGGTTTGATCAAGAGGTTAAGAATCCAGACCATGTGCCCAGCACACAAAGCAGTCAGTAGCAAAGGCCTTGGTAGTCAGAACTGGACTCCAAACTGACTCTGCTGTTCTCTTACCCAGTCTAAGACCCTGTTATCTATATAGTGGGGATAATCACTCGATTCTTGTTTGGTACTAATAATGACAAAAATAGCGAAGTGGTTTATTTTAAAATAGCAAAATCTGTAGCAATAGTGTTATAATATGTCTTCTTGTCTCCAGCTTCTTATTCTCTGCAATCCATTTTTCTTTTAGCTGCTAGATTCATCTCCCTAGAACATCGTGATCATATTACTCCATGTGAAAATGTTAGATCGCTTCTTACGACTTACACCTAAAGTCCGAAGTTCTCTTTGCATTCAGGCCCGCTGGTCTGGCCCCAACAAAACATTACCCCCATTTCTCCACTACTCCTCTTCACACCTCCTCCACTCCAATTAAAATAAACCAACATTCTTCATGTACACCCACACCCTGCACACTGTTTGTTCTTTTTTATTCAGCATCCAGATCTTATCTCTCCCTTAATGCCTGGCTTAAGTGCTACCTCCTCCACTAAGACTTCTCCAGCCCATAATAAACCCCATAGCTCTTGATGGAGCCCTTGTCATCACACAGATACCTAGGGAAAATTTGTGCTTACAATTTATATGTGTACCTCTTACACCAGACGATTGAATACAGCTATCAAATTCATCCTTATATTCCTAAACCAGAATTTCTCAGCCTCAGAGCTATTGATATTTTGGGCCAAATAATTATTTTGTGGGGCGAGTTACTGTGTGCACTGTAGAACATTCGGCAGGATCCCTGGCCTCTACTTACCAGATGTTAGTAGCACTCCACAGCCCCAGTGGTGACAAGCAAACATGTCTCCAGACATTATCAAATGTCCTCTGGAGTGCAAAATCACCCCCAGTTGAGAACCACTGCCCTAGATTCCAAACCATGGAGGTTTGAACATGAATGGTTCTCAGTAAATGCTTATGAAGGGAAGGAAGGAGTTTGGCTTAGACCCTTTTAAGTTTGAGACAATAGTGGAATATATAATTAATGATACTCTTTCAGCATTTGGGAATAGAAGCACAGAGTTCCTTTGAAAGCTCATAACTAGAGATTGAGATTTGAATGCCACTGGCATAGAATCGTTTGTAGGCATTTACTGTGTTACATAATGTTTTGAAATCCCAAGTCAGATAGGAGTTGGGCTTCAACCGCTGGCCTCACCACTGTAAACTGTCATCATAGGTGAGTATTTTAAATCCTCTGAGCTTCAGTTCTCTTGTTCTTTAAAATGGGGGTAACAATTGTAACTCTGGGTTGCTACGAGGATAAGTTAGACAATGCACATGAAGTGGTCATCCGAAAGCCTGGAATGTAGTAAGCACTTAGTAATAGTTCAGCGTTACTATTAATATTGTGATTAGTAATAATGATTAATTTTTAATCCATTCAGAGCTCGTGACAGTGTTAGTTCCATTGTATAGATAGATTGTGGTTAGACTTTGGATCTGCTAGGCCGGGCATGGTGGCTCACGCCTGTAATGTCAGCACTTTGGGAAGCTGAGGTGAGCGGATCACTTGAGTTCAGGAGTTCGAGACCAGACTGACCAACATGGAGAAACCTCGTCTCTACTAAAAGTACAAAATTAGCTAGGCATGGTGGCAGGCACCTGTAATCTCAGCTACTTGGGAGACTGAGGAAGGAGAATCATTTGAACCTGGTAGGAGGAGGTTATGGTGAGCCGAGATCATGCCATTGCACTCCAGCCTGGACAAAAAGAGTGAAATTCCAACTCAAAAAAAAAAAAAAAAAAAAAAAAGGAATCTGGATTTGCTAATCCCCATCTTTCCCTGGATCATATTAATCTCACATAATGCACACAGCATCTCACTTCCCAGAAGGCTCTTCACCTTTTCATCTGGAAACAGTGCTAGCTGCCTATGACAAAAATTCCTTTTCAATTGGTAAATACCATCTTCATCTATAACGATCATTGGGAAACTCAGTAACTGCTTATTAAATGCTCTGGGTAAATAGATGGAGGAGATATTGTATATAAGACACCCGTGTTGCCAAAACACAGCACCTGCCTGTTTGTAACTTACTAACACACATGCTCTAAGAATCTGTCCCTTAGGCTTTAAGAAATGGATTCAGAAGTTTAGCAACCGTTGGCATTAGCTCCAGGCAGCGTTTGATTTTTGGAGTAGAGCAGCATGGGCAGCTGCCATGGCCCAGAGCAGAAGCTGGGGCAGAAGCCCAGGGACAGGCCAACAGGTGGGTGGGGGAAGCTACCTTCCCCCTGTGAGAGCCAGTCAGTCGGCTGAGGGCATCCAGCAGGCCGATGCAAAATGAGTCTCCTGCCTTTAGAAAACAAACACCAGACAGGTCAGGAAAATTTAGCCCCAAACCAGTTCTGTCACCAACAAACTGGCTGACTTGGGAAAAGGCATTTAATCTCTTTAAGCTTCTGTTTCTTTGTGGGCAAATGAGGGCATGGGATGAAATCCGTGGTTCTCAATCACTGCTATGCAATTGGAGATGGAACATGACGAGTCTACGTGGTGCAGGATTTTTGCAGCAATTACTAGCCATCAAAAATGCCTGAAAACTCATACATATACCTGAAAAATAGTGTTAGGGTCGGAGGGTTGTTTCTTTTTATTCCATTAGGTCTCTGTTGTTTGATAGATTGGATTATTCAGTTCATTCACTCATTCATTCAAATGTTATTGCCTGAGCATGCTATGTGCTGCTGGGATCTGTCCTGGGACCGGATGCTGCCTTTGCCCTCCAATGGGGCTTACCTGTAACCAGTGAACAACATTCCTAGGTCATTGGAGGTGACAGGGTATCTTTTCTCCTCCAAACATGAATCGCTGCATCTGATATGACTGTGGGTGATCTGGAAATGGAAATCCCTGCTTCCCAGTTCTCACCACTTCCACTGACCCCCGTTTCTACTGGCTGGGCAATTGTCAAAGCTCTCCCCAGCCCCCACCGGGTTTCTGCAGACGCCGAGGGGTCTGCTCGGTCTGCCTTCTGGTTCCTGCAGGTGGAGCCAGACCCCTGGCTGGGAGGCCCTGTCTGCGGCGGCCGCCGAGCGGTGGCTTCGCGCTCAGCCCTCTTGCGCCTTCTCCCTCTCTCTTGTGCGGTCTCCCTCAACATCCAACCAACCGAGTGCGTCTGAGGTGAAATCGTGCCAGACTTGGAGACGGCTGCCAGGTTTCTCTCAAGTCTTGGCTTAACAAAAGAAAGCAAATTACAAAAATGGAAATTTTCAAACGAGCGTTCAGTGGTATTCAAATCGACGTTTGGGTAGCGCGCAGGCACAGACCGCGTTCGTGCTATTTTGTGATTAAAATGATACCGAAAATATCTCCTTGCTTTGGTTTTCGTCTTCGAAAACGACTTCTTTCCTTCTTCTGATTTCCCCCTTTACTTTTGGGAGCGGCAGACCACTGACCGCTCTAGAATTGCGAGCATTTGGACCGGCGTCTGTTCAAATCCTGCCTCTGCTGACTTTTCTTTTTTTTTTTAAGAGTTGAACTTTAAAAATGTGTGCACTTTGCAGCCTGGGGAAATACAGATAAAGAAGTTTCTAGGCGCTTTCCCAGGAAGTTCTGTGTTTTGTGTGAGGAACTACAAGTTCTATGACAGTGCATAAATCGCCTTTACGTTTCATCTCCATACAGGGAGCAAACCTGAGGGTGCGTCTCGCCAGCATGCATGCTACCTCGTTCTCCCTTGCGCGTGAATTGTGTGCTGTCTTATCCTTTTAAAACATGGGTTTAAAGGGGCCCTTGGGTTGGATCTTGAATGATTTTACTTAACATGAAGTTTTATAAACAGCCTGACCACGTCCTGCTCGATTATGTTTGCGGTTGCTGGACAGGCCCTATCCCACGTGGGTCTGCGAGAAAGGTGCTCCCGTCATCACCCCACCCCCAAGACTGCACTGTTTCTTCCCTTGGAAGCGTTGACTCTCTCCTTTTTACACAGCTGTGTTTCAGTTCCTTCTCTGAGGACTGTCTGAATAGCTATTAAAATTTAAAGATCACACATACGCACACAGTTGTTTGCTTGTTTTTGGTGGTGGCCACTCACTATGCCTTCCCGTTTGTTGTACAAGGGCAGCCGCACCAGTTTGCCAGAATGATGTGAAATGTCACAGACATTCTATGGTGTGCGTTCGCCCACCCACATAAGCAACACCAGCTCACATAAGCATCACCTTGGGCCACTGCCACGTCTTTCTAGGCACCTCAGAAAGCTGGGTCCTGTAACCTTGGCCGAGTTGTGGGACTGCTTATGAATTGGAGAAAAGAGGTTCTCCCATCTGGATAGGTAAACTCAAAGCCCCCATGAACGCTGCAGTATTCAGCCAGTAGTCACATCGAGAGGTCTTTGTTGGTTTGAGCCTACACGAATTCATGTAGGCACACGTGACTGCAGATAAATCAAGCTGCCAGTATTTTTTAGATTTCAGAATAGAGGGATGACATTTTAATCTGGAGTCAGACGCCTGCTATTTTACCCTTTATCCCCAAATATCCAGTGGTCGTCAGGACCCTCATGCCTTTGTGCCGTTTCTTCTTCTGGGAATTTCTCCCCCATCCTCTTCTCTGCTTAGTGAACTCTAGTTGGTCTTTCAAGGCTTGTCTCAAATACAACCTCTTTGAAGTCTTTCACAGCCATGCCTGTGCACCGATCTCCCCACCGCATCATCTGTTAAATGTCACTCTCTTGCTAGATCTATGTAACATAGTACATACTGCATAGCTGTGTTATGCCCATCTTGTTATGCCTCTTTCTCCCCCAATATAATATACTCTTTGCTCAGGCAGGGAACATATCTAATTTACCTCATACTTCTCAACTAAAGATGCTCAGTAAAATCTGTTGAATGAATAAAGAAATATGCTTGGTTTTTTCATCAATTTCCAAGGGACAATTTGTTTACTTCCAGGCTCTCCTATTCAATTGCCAGACACCTATAACCATGTCCACAGAGCTGAGAGTAAGATTTTCAAGTTTATATTAAAGTCTGAGGTTCATAGCTCAGAGACATTCTTCTGGCGTATGGTAAAGGAAAGTTTGATGAGCAGGTTGGTGGAAAATTTCTGTATTCTCAGCACCTGATTGATGCCTCTGTTCCTACAGAATCCAAAGAGAGCAGCACACCCCCGCAGGCATGGGAGCTTGTGAAAGTTGTGTCGTTCTCATACTGCTTTGGTGTAGCCTTGAGAGTTATACTAACAAGTTGTTATTCATTAGACTTGATTCATTAAGTCATTCAAGCCAGAAACCTGAAAATGTTCTTGGAGCCTCCCTTTCCCTCACTTCCCACATTCAGTTACCACCAAATCATGTTAGTTCTCCAAAATATCTCCCGGATCTGCCCACTGTTCTCCATCCTTGCTATTGCTGTGTTCCAAGCCATTATCACTTCCCAGCTGGACAATTGCCAAAGCCTTCTAGTTAGTCTTTCTGCTTCTAGTCTTGCCTGCCTCCCATCATGTCATTCCCTGGCTTACCAGCTTTGAGTGACTGCACTTAGCATAATCCTTTGCATGGCCTTGTGTGGTCTGGCTCCCACTATCTTTTTAGTGCCACTCTCACTGAATATACTAGACTTCAGGTCCTTGAACTTGCCAAACTCTTGCCTACTTCAAGGCCTATCCATATGCTTACTTGCCTACTTCTTTTGGGAATATTTCCTCTCCGTGTTCACTCTCTTGAATCACTTTTCATCTTTCAGAAATCAACTTACATGGCACTTCCTTGGAAATGCAGCCCATGCCTCTCCTCTCCACTTCATCCCTTCTGGATAAATCACATCTCCATTATTGTTACTCTGGATGCCCTCTTTTTCCTTCATGTTACTTATTAGCGGTTGCAATTATAAAAATTATTGATATTTTTATGTATTTTATGTCTCTCCAACTGCAGGAGATCAAATGAAGGCAGGGATCATGTCTCTTTGTTCAAAAGAGTTTGCCAGTAGACCTAATGCCTAACATATAGTAGGCTGTCAAGAAATACTTTTTGGATAGTGCCAGAAGGAGAATGCTAGCAGGTCATATGTAGCAGGCCTGTGACATGAAAATAGTTTCATGCAAAAGAAAATGCTAATCTGAAATGAGACTCAAGGATGTTTATGCACATGGAGCAAGCAAAGGGAAGACTTGAGTTTTGATATGATATCCCATGGCCTTTCCCCACCGCTATTTGAAAAATAAGAAGAGAACAAGAACAAAAATATTTGTTTTACAGCTCTACCAAGGTTCGGCCCTCCCCTGTCTCTCCCGCTTGCCTCAAGTACATCCTGTACTTTTGGCAACATGTTGACTGGATATTTAAAAGCTGTGAACTGTTCTGAAAATTTCACATACTGGGTTATGGGCCATGTGTGCTTGATCAAAATTCAATTACTACACCGTACCATACTTGGAAACCTATCATCCCAAGTTATGAAGGATGACGAAATAGGCGAGCCTAATTGGTTCAGTATGGGAACAGTATCAACCAAGCTTGTTATGATAAATAGCTTCCTGTGTTAAAGGTTCTCTAGAGCTTATAAGTATCTTGGCTCACCTCCTTCACTGGAATAGGAATATTGCTCCCAGGGACCCCCTAGATCATTGTCCCTTCAATGCAACTGCAGTTCAGCGTTTCCTTCAACTTACTACCCCTGAAAAAGAAAAATGCAGTGCAATTTTCCCCATTCCTTCTCATTTCTTCATTTAGGATTTGAGCACCTGGTAACTTCTTTAGTTTTTTTTTTTTTTTTCCGTAGAAAAAACAAATTTTAAAGTTGTGAAGCATTCCAAATACAGAAAACCAGAAAACGAGAGACATCTCTGTACCCGCCACTCAGGATTAACAAATATTTTTTTCCCCTATTTCCATCAGATCTTTTTTTTTTTTCTTTTATGCATCCTTTCTTGTTTTTCGAGGCCAAACTTGGACTACAGTATTTATTTACGAGATTTGTAAGTTAAGTCCTGAGATACTTTAAAACACTTTAACCAAGAGGATGTATATCACATTACAGAGAAGTACCTGTAAGTTGCACGTCTTTTCAGATGTTGAAATGGACTCAATGAGAATTTCTGGACTATACTGTAGATAAGATTAAAAGAAACCCTAGAAGAGGATTGTTGGGAATGTAGCGTGTGGTGGTACATACTTGTTATCCCAGCACTTTGGGAGGCCAAGATGGGAGATTTGCCTGAGCCCAGGAGTTTGAGACCAGCCTGGGCAACATGGGGACACCCCACTGATACAAGAACAGAAAACCAGACACCGCATGTTCTCACTCATAAATGGGTGTTGAACAATGAGAACACATGAACATAGGGAGGGGAACATCACACACTGGGGTCTGTTAGGGGGTGGGGAGGAAAAGCAGGGGGTGGGGAGATTGGGGAGGGATAACATTAGAGGAGTTAGGAGGGCAGGTAGATTGGGGAGGGATAACATTAGGAGAAATACCTAATGTAGGTGACTGGGGGGATGGATGCAGCAAACCACCATGGCATGTGTATACCTATGTAACAATCCTGCACGATCTGCACATGTACCCCAGAACTTAAAGTATAATAAAAAAAATTAAAAAACAAAAGAAATTGTCTTAACAATTTGAAAAGGATAAAAAAGCAAAATAAAACAAAATATTCCCATGCTTTGTGGTCATTATGGGAATATGTATATACTTTTTCTTTAGAAGTGACATTTTGGGTTGGGTTAGAAGTATTTCCTTCCAGTGATCACAGTAAAGAGCAAAACAATTGGGTGGCTGCCATTTTAAATTCCAAAAAATAATCAGTAGCACTGGCATTTTTCTCAGATGACAGCTTTGGGGCTGGGACAATTTGCATGTATTTACCCTTAATTCAATCTTACCTTTGCAATTGCTTTCCCAAGTTTGCTCTCGTTTCAGACACCACTTGTAGTAGGCCATCCTGTTAAACCTGTTAATGAAAATGCATAATGCTAAATCTGCATTTCTCCTGTGGAAAAATTTTGTGTTTTCTAAAAAGTTGTTTTGGTAAAAAGCAAGAGCCTTAGTTTGTCCTTGACAATAATTCATCAATTATGAGCGCTGCAATGTATAACCACGAAACAGAGAAAGCCTCAGTGAAGGTAAATGTGCAAGCCCACACAAAGGAAAAGGAAATATATTGCGTGGTTTAGCAGCTTGAAATCACAATGCCGCCAGGATTAGATTAGAGTCGTTCTTGTTTTCTGCAGTACTATTAAGTTTACTTTCAAAATTGCAATTAGCTTAAAAGTTGTGATTTCTACAATGGCCCACTTGCCTTCCTTGTTTTCCTCTATCCAGTAGATGCTAGTATCATAATCCTTCCATAATTTTTAAATAAAACTTCCAACAAGAAGTACTCTCTGAAAGCCATAAACTTCAGAAAATAGAATGTGACTGTAGGCACTTATGCTAATCTCGCTTTTGGCAAATCAGCTTTTTTTTGTATTGGATCTTGCCTGATTGAATAGCATGGGAATTGCCAGAATAAATGCTATTATCTCTGTACAGTAATTAAGGAAATAGTCCTGGTCACTCTAATACGGACCAAGCTCTGCTTGCCTGTAATAAAGTTAAACGATAAAGAATCTGGAATGTAGAGAAAAATAAAGGGAAGTCAGTTATGAGCATGTGGTTCCTCCAGATGAATAGTAGAGAGATAGAATTACGCATTCGGTCACTTTTGCATTGACTGAAGAAGTTAAATAAAAAGTATCAACTTCTAACATTTAATGAAATAATCATTTCAGGAAATGAAATTCTTCAATTTCTATCTTTGGGAAGAGCTGATGGTTTCTTCGTGAACCTCAATATATTATTTTAAAACATAGCTTTGCCAAATACAGGTCAAGCCCTACTACAGTAAATATCAGTTTTGAGACAATTCTGTCAGTCATCACAATAAACATCTCACTATAATACCAATGGTTCCAATTACATAGTTTTGATTCTGACAGAAGAAAAATTTCCCTTATGGATTTAGTGCACCCACGTGTGGTGTCCCATCTTTTCCTCTGATGTTCTCATTCTCCTTCCAACTCTCTGTGTGTATTTATCTATCTTGGCTACTATATATCTAATTGTTTCAAATATGGTAAAGAGGAGCCTACGGGTACTGGCACGTTTTAGAGTCAACCTCACCTCAGAGCCATGAAATATAAGAAAATCACTTTGTTTTCTTTAGTAGAAATTGAGCCAAAGAAGGAAACAGCCCTATATTAACCCTCTTAAAAATTGTTGTGTCCTGTACTTTGGAAGATCTGGCTCAGGGGTTAGCAAACTTTTTCTGTAAAGGTCCAGATAGTAAATATTTTCAGCTTGGCAGGCCGTATGATCTCTGTCACAACGAGTCAATTCTGCTGTCGTAGTGCAAAAGTACCCTAGACAACATGTAAACAGATGAGTGTGGCTATGTTCCAATAAAACTTTATTTATGGGCACTGAAATTTGAATTTCAGATAACTTTCATGGGTTGTGAAGTATTATTCTTCTTTTGATTTTTTCCAACCTTTTAAAAATGTAAAAACCATTCATAGCTCATGGGCAGTTCAAAAACAGGTGGTAGTCCCACAGGCTATAGTTGGCTGACTCCTGACCTAGTTGGTTATCATCTTTTTTTTTTTTTCCACTTAACAAGTGTCTGTTGATCACCTATATAGACCAAAATATTTTTAACGCACTATGATAAATATTAAAATACATAAGAGATTCATCATTTGTCATGTATCTATTGAATTTTCCTATGTCCCAGGCACAGTGCTAAGTGGTAGCAAATAAATGTTAAAATGTATGAATTCAGCAAACGTTTAACACATGCCTATTGAGCTCTCCTATGTCCCAGGAACAGTGCTAAGTGCTAGCAAATAAAATGGTAAGCAACAGAGACACTGCATCTGTTCTCATCATGAAGTATGAGAAGTATGTCATCAGCAGGGAGGTTACAGGGATTGTGGTAGCACCTGGCAGATACAACCTGACTTTAAGTAGCTTTGGGGTTTTTTTTGTAATGGTATTTTGTACTTGATCTTCCTATGCTTATTTATTTATTTATTTTTGAGCTAGAATCTCTTGCACCCAGGCTGGAGTGCAGTGGTATGATGACAGCTCACTGCAGCCTCGACCTCCCAGGCTCAAGCAATCTTCCTGTTTCAGCTTCCTGAGTAGCCAGGATGACAGGGGCGTGCTACCACACCTGGTTAATTTTTACAGTGTATGTAGAGATGGGGATTGTGGGGGTCTCGCTATGTTGCCTAGGCTGGACTTGAACTCCTCATCTTAAGCATTCCTCTTGCCTCGGCCTCCTAAGTGCTGGGATTACAGATGTGAGCTGTCATGCCCGATCGATCTTTCTATCCTTCTTTCTTCCCTCAAACATCATTGTCCGATTCTTCTTAAGAATTTACTCTAGGTAAATCCATACCTAGAACAGATTTATTTATTTATTTTTGAGACAGAGTTTCCACTCTGTCACCCAGGCTGGAGTGCAGTGGTGCGACCTCGGCTCACTGCAACCTCTACCTCCTGGGCTCAAATGATTCTCCCATTCAGCCTTGAGAGTAGGTGGGACCACAGATACATGCCACCATGCCCCGCTAATTTTTGTACTTTTGGTAGAGATGGGGTTTCACCATGTTGCTAAGGCTGGTCTTGAACTTCTGAGCTCAAGTGATCCACCTCCTTCTGCCTCCCAAAGTGCTGGGATTACAGGCATGAGCCACTGGGCCTGGCCCTCTAGAACAAATTTCTATGTTACTAAGGAAACCAGGTGGCTATCTGGTCTCCCTAGGGTATGGTATCACAGAGAGGGCTAAATTGAGTCTCTGCATTGGAAGAGTAAGCACTGAGCAGCAGTGGTGTCCAAACCGGACAAGGTGAGGGGAGAAATCTTTCTATATTATTGAACCCATGAATAGCAGCCATCTCTGCTGCTATGGACACTTTATTTGTGAACACGGTGAGCAAGCTTTGGATCAGTAGGAAAGATGCTGACTGATACAGAGCAGATCATCCTTTTCCTACCGTTGCTGAGACCTCCTCTGCAGTGGGTGCCTTTTGATGAACATCCACGCAGGATACAAATATTCTTACACTCTGGGGCCGTTCTGTGAAGTCCATTATTGCAATGCTCTCCCATTCATTCTTGCTACCACCCTCCAACCTTTTTTCTCCCAAGTCTAACCATCTAGCTAAACCATTCTGCACTAACCAAATATTGCTGTAGCTCTGTACCTCATCTGTTTCCTTCCAGGCAAAGGAGACAGTCCTATGTACCACTCGAGGCTCTGCTACTAAAAGAACAATAGTACCTTTTTCTACTCTCCTTCAGAGTCACCCTTAAGTAGGGCATCCTGCTCCTGCGGTCCGCTTGTACCTGGTGCATAGCCCTGCAGATTTTTTGTTTTTGTTTGTTTCCTCGAGTTACTTTTTATAAGTGATTCCCCACAAAGCTTTCAGAGTGAGCTGAAGAAGAGGTGGCACTCCCACTGGAGTCGATGCGCTGGGATCGTGACCCACAGCTCGCCACTGCCTTTATCAATCACCTCCGTTAGTACAATGTCACGTTCCGCACTTCCACTTAACTTTGGAGTATTGCTATGCATGCCTAATTTGATGGCTTGACATGTTACATAACAACAGTGAATAACAGGCGGCTCAGATCACGTGGTCTCTTGGTGTCCCTTGGCCAAGCAGTGAGTCTCTACCAGCGAAAAGATAGATGTTTCTTAAAAAGAGACTATGTGTTTGTGGAAGAGTGGCTGAGTTTCTGATCTAGTTGGTCATAATTTTTTTTTTTTTTTTTTGGCTTTGCTCCAACCCCCAGGCACCTGTGTTCTGATTATTCTCTCGGAGCTATCTGTCCAGTGTCCTCATCTGTCATACACACTTTGAGTGCCATGATGCTGCTAGAGTCCTTGCATCCCAGACCAGCCAGAGAGCTGTTACATGCTTGGGTACCTAATCAAAGCTGGCAGCCTTAGGTGTTATTTGGTAAATGAGTCCAGCAGCTTATCCAACTGTGGTATGAGTTGCTCCAAAATCCTAAAATGCCATCTGAGCATCTCTGTACTTAGGTGGCAGAGCTTTGGATTTTTGTGTAGTTTCCCTCACGCCCTTTTATGTTCATGCATTTAATCAAGGTGTCTAGGATCACAGCTGCTTCTTATTTACAGTGTTTTAAAGGTACGATACCGTCAATGTACTGAATTGCCATGATGTCTCATGGGATTGGGAGGCGATCAATGGCCTGTTGGCTAAATTATTACAGAGCTAGAGTTGCTGTGGTCCTCAGGTAAAATAGTGCAGGTGAACTGCCTTCCTGCCAGATGAAAGCAAAGTCTTCTGGTATTTTCTGTTTATTGGGATAGAGAACAAAGCATTTATCAGATCAATAATTGCATTCTAAGTGCCAAGGCTGTGTTGATTTACTCTAGTGAAGAGAACGTATTTGAAAAAGCAATTGCAGTTGACGTTGTTATTCTCGAAAACTCCAGCCCGGCACAGTGGCTCACACCTGTTACTCAGGAGGTTTTAGCAGGAGGATTGTTTGACCCCAGGAGTTTCGAGGCTGCAGTGAGTTATGATTGCACCACTGCACTCCAGCGTCGGTGACAGAATGAGACCCTGTCTCTAAGAAACAAAACAAAGCAAAACAAACCCTTACATTTTTAGCAGTGGCCATAGTGGTGAATTAAATGGGGCTATGACAAAAATCATGACTCTAGCATCTTTCAAATCTTATTTATTTATTTATTTGAGAGGGAATCTCACTCTGTCGCCAGTCTGGAGTGCAGTGGCGCAATTTTGGTTCACTGCAATCTACCCCTCCCGGGTTCAAGCGATTCTCCTGCCTCAGCCTCCTGAGTAGCTGGGGCTACAGGTGCCCACGACCATGCCCAACTAATTTTTGTATTTTGAGTAGAGATAGGGTTTTATGATGTTGGCTAGGATGATCTTGATCTCGCCTTGCCTTTCAAAGTGCTAGGATTGCAGGCATGAGCCATCGCGCCTGGGTTCAAATCTTATTATTTTATTTTATTTTATTTTATTTTTTTTAGAAAAAGAGAGAAAAGGAGAAAGAAAGAAACAGCAAAAGAAAGAAAAAAAAGAAAAAGAAAGGAAGAGATTTTAGAAAAAGGGAGAAAAGGAGAAAGAAAGAAACAGCAAAAGAAAGAAAAAAGAATGAAAGAGAAAGAAAGAGAAAGAGAAATAAGAAAAAGAGAAA
>PVKP010009781.1:27849-67078 GCA_004027715.1 Plecturocebus donacophilus | reverse complement strand
AAAAAAAAAAAAAAAAAAAAAAAAAAAAAAAAAAAAAAAAAAAAAAAAAAAAAAAAAAAAGCTGGAGGCATCACCATACTTGACTTCAAACTTACTACAAGGCTACAGTAATCAAAACAACATAGTACTGCTACCAAAACATATGTATGAAATAGACCAATGGAACAGAACAGAGGCCTCAGAACTAATGCCACACATCTAAAACCATCTGACTTTTGACAAACCTGACAAAAACAAGCAATAAGAAAAGGATCCCCTATTTAATAGACAGTTCTGGGAAAACTGGCTAGCCAGATGCAGAAAGCTGAAATTTGATCCCTTCCTTACACTTTATACAAAAATTAACCCCAAATGGATTAAAGATTTAAGTATAAGACCTAACCCTATAAAAACCCCAGAAGAAAACCTGGGCAATACTATTCAGGACTTCAGGCTCAGGCAAGGACTTCTTGACTAAAATGCCAAAAGCAATGGCAGTGAAAGCCAAAATAGACAAATAGGATCTAATTCAACTAAAGAGCTTCTTCACAGTGAAAGAAACCATCATTAGAGTGAACTGGCAGCCAACAGAATGGGAAAAAACTTTTGCAATCTACCTTTCTGAAAAAGGGCTAATATCCAGAATCTACAAAGAATTAAATAAATTTATAAGAAAAACAACCCCATCAAAAAGTGCGAAGGATATTAACAGACACTTCTCAAAAGAAGACTTTTGTTCTACCAAGAAACATAAGAAAAAAAGCTGATCATCACTGGTAATTAGAGAAATGAAAATGAAAACCACATTGAGATACCATCTCACACCTGTTAGAATAGTGATCATTAAAAAATCTGGAGACAACAGATGCTGAAGAGGATGTGGAAACATAGGGATGCTTTTACACTGTTGGTGGGAGTGTAAATTAGTTCAAACATTGTGGAAGACAGTGTGGCGATTCCTCAAGGATCTAGAACTAGGAATACCATTTGACCCAGCAATCCCATTACTGGGTGTATACCCAAAGAATTATAAATCATTCTATTATAAAGACACATGCACATGTATGTTTATTGCGGCACTGTTCACAATAGCGAAGACCTGGAACCAACCCAAATACCCATCAAGAGTAGACTGGATAAAGAAAATGTGGCATATATACACCATTAAATACTTTGCAGACATAAAAACGGATGAGTTCATGTCCTTTGCAGGGACATGGATAAATCTGGAAACCACCATTCTCAGCAAACTAATACAAGAAGAGAAAACCAAACACTCCATGTTCTCGCTTATAAGTGCGTGTTAAACAATGAGAACACATGGACACAGGGATGGGAACATCACACACCAGGGCCTGTTGGGATGTGAGGGTCTAGGCGAGGGATAGCAGGGGGTGGGAGGCTAGGGGAGGGATAGCATTAGGAGAAATACCTAAGGTAGATGGTGGGGTGATGGATGCAGTAAACCACCATGGCACATGTATACCTATATAACAAACCTGCATGCTCTGCACATGTACCCCAGAACTTAAAGTATAATAATAATAATAAAAAGAGAGAAGAGTCAAAAAATAATAAATGCTTGTATTCAACCAATGGAACACACTTTTCCTTTTATTACATTATTCTTAAAATATGAACAAATAATGGGCACTGCTAGAATATTACCTTCCAGATATATATGCATTTAGGATGATACATATTCTATTTAAGAGTTTATCATGTATGTGCAAAAGTAAGAAGCAGTAATATATTGTACATATCTCGTAGAATGTTCAATATAGATTTTTATTTTACTTATTATGTGATCTTGGCCAAGTTAACTAATAAATTAATCCTACTATTTGACCACTGAGTATCTGTGAGACCTAGTATAATATACCTCATAAAACTCATCATCCAAGTGTTACCTAGCAAACAAAACATAACTCAAAACAAATATTAAAAACCCAAATGACATGGAAAAACCCACCTCAGACAAGCGACAACCCACAGTTAGGACTGTATTTGTACTCCAAGTGACTTTGGATTCTGAATGCTTTGAAGGAAGTGTATACAGTGATGTGAGGGTATATAGCAGAGAAAGTTGTGTTTCTGAAGAGTCAGGGCAAACTTTCCTGAAGAAATAGTAAAGAAGGATAGGGATTTACCAGTAAGGATGAGGCTAGAAAATTTCTTTAAATTTTTAATTTTTGCTGGTACATAGTAGGTATACATATTTATGGGGTATATGAGATATTTTGATACAGGCATGCCATGTGCAATAACCACTTCAAGGTAAATGGGGTATCCATCACCTCAAACATTTATCCTTTTTGTTACAAATAATTTAATTATACTCTTTTAGTTATTTTCTAAATGTCCAATTAAATTAGTACGGACTCTAATTACTCTGTTGCACTATCAAATGCCAATTGTTATTCATTCTTTGTATTTTTTGTAAGGATTAACCATACCCCCACCTCCCCACATGCTGGTAAGCATCCTTCTCCTCTCTATCTCCATTAGTTCAATTCTTTTAATTTTAAGCTCCCACAAGTACATGAGAACATACGATGTTTGTCTTTCTGTGCCTGGCTTATCTCATGTAACTTAATGTCCTCCAGTTCCATTCATGCTGCTGAGAATGACAAGATCTCATTCTCTCTCTTTTTTTTTTAAAGGCCAAATAGTTCTCCATTGTGTATATGTTCCTCATTTTCTTTATTCATTCATCTGTTGATGGATGCTTAGGTTGCTTCCAAATCTTAGCTGTTGTATACAGTGCTGCCACAAACAGGAGTGCAGATATCTCTTCGATACACTGATTTCCTTTCTTTTGAGTATATACCTTAAAGGTAAGATTGCTGGATCATATGGTTGCTCTATTTTGAGTTTTTTGAGAAACTGTCAAACTGTTCTCCATAGTGATTGTACTCATTTACATTTGGGGGTGAGAAATTTCTGTGCAGAGTGAAAAACATGTAAAACCACTGAGGTAGAAGAAATATGGTATATAGGCACATAGAAGATAGCATCACATAAAGTCCAGTTTATCTGGAGGGTCAAAAAGGAAAGGAAAATAATATGAGATAAATTTTGAGAGGCAAGCAGGGTTGGAGCAACAAAGGACTGATTGACAGGGTATGTAAGTAGCTTGGGATAGTCTCTGTTTACCTTTACCCTGGAATAATTTTTAATATTTACACACACACACACACACACACACACGTATGCACACACTCCTCTTAAAAGTGTCCTGGCTTTGAAAATACATTTTACGGACATTTTACTTTTAGGCTACATTAAGGATTTCAGTCTTTAAGAACAATGGAGAATGTTATATTGTTTTGAATCAGTGAAGTGTCACATTTCTATTTGTATTTTATGAAGAGAATGCTCAATAATTTTGAGAGTAATCATTTGATTGCTAGTTGGCAAAGTGAATGACATCATTCCAAGGGAGAGACAAATGACAGCTTGAAGGAGAAAAGATACTCTCAGTGGAAATGAACGAAATGGATAACCAAAGATATATTTAGAAAGTAAATTAGCTCATGGTGATGAACTGCATAGGTTAGAGGAAAGGGGGGTATTGGCTCCTGAGTTTCTGGATAAATACCACTTGCTAAGATGAAATACCAAGTGAGAGAACCAGTATCTGGAGGGGAAACCACAAGTTTGTTTTAGAATAATTTGAGTTTGAAGTGCTTTTGAATTATCCAAGTAAAAGAGGTTAAATATAAATGTTTGAAACTCAGATATTAGAGCTGGAGATGTGAATCTATTGCCAATGGCATGGACCCTAGAATTTGGATGTAAGTGTCTAGAAGAAGGTTTCTTAATCTAAGTACCATCGACATTTTGAGCTGGTAAATTATTTGTTGTAGGGGAGTGATTTCATGCATTGTCTTTATAAAAGGATCCCAGCTGTGTCCCCTAGATGTCAGTAGCACACCTTTCCCAGCTGTGATAATCAAAAATGTCTCCAGATATTGCCAAATGTTCCTGGGTGGGGTGGGGGGACAAAACCTCTCCTGCTGAATACCTGGCCTGGAATTACAGTATAGTGTGAAAGTCTGGCCTAAGATTGAGTCTTGAGGTCTCTTACATTTAATGGTTAAGTAGAGGAAATAAAAGAAAAGATCAGAGAAGTAGGAAGAAGCCAGATGATTGTCTGTTACCAGTCAGTTAGTGTCATAATGATTCCATGTAGCATAATGTTATGGGCTGACTTGTGTCCTTCCAAAATTCATATGTTGAAGCCCTAAATGACAGCACCTCAGAATGTGACTATGTTTGGAGATAAATCCTTTAACGAGGTTATTAAGTTAAAATTAGACAGTTGACTGGTGTCCTTATCTGACAATAAAATTTGGACACACAAAGAGACAACAGGAATGCATACGCACAATGAAAAAAAACACGTGAGGTTGTAGTCAGAGGTAGTCATCTGCAATTTTCAGATAAACCTGTTAACACCTTAATCTTGAATTTTCAGCCTTCAGAATTGGGAGAATATAAATTTGTGTTGTTTAAACCACCCAGTCTGTGGTATTTTGTCAGTCTTTGGAAATACACACATCTGCCTTAAACTCCATGGTTAAAAGAACAATCATTTATGCTCACCATTCGGCTGGGGTATATGGCCAATCTGTGCCTAGATAGTTCTGCTTCAGGCTTTGATGACTGGGATGGCTCTGCTTTGAATGAAAATCTTGGAGTTGGCTGGTGAGGTTCTGCTTTATGTATCTTTCCAACTCCCTAAGGCAGGGCCAGCTGGAGTGTTTTCCTTGACAGAAGTATGAGTACAAGAGAATAAGTTTCTAGATTGGAACTGCTGCACTATTATTTCCAAATTATTCATTCCTTCATCCAAAGCAGTCACTTAGAGAAACCCAAAGTCTAGGAGGTAAGTAAATATAGTCTGACCATGTCAAGACTGTGGGGAATGTATAGATGCAGGGCAGTGTGAAGCATTGAAAGCAATAATTCAACTGTTCACATTTGGCAGAGAGGCCAAGAAGTGATATTTTCCAGACAGAAGGGAGTAGTCATCAGTGTTGAATAAAATGGAGAGGTCATGGGTCATGTAAGATGACTGTGAATGCCCAGTAGCTTCAACAACAGGATGGTAACTGGTAAATTAAATTTAATGAGGAATTGTGTATAGGGGTGTGGAGTGATAGAGGTGGGAGCCTTAGCTAAAACCAGGATTGAATTGTCAAATTAGACTCATACATATCTGATATCATACTCCATGTCCAGCTTTCCAAATAATTCAGGAATACAGGCAATCAAGTAGCAAAGACAAGTAAGAGAGATGTCTTAGACATCCCACATGGTTACGTTGGCACTTTCTTCTTTTGTTGCGTATATACTCTCTGGTTGTGGGTGAAAAATGAGACCTCCAAGTGAGGAGATTATTACCTCACATAGCAGAGTGTATTTATCTGGTTAATTCTATAATGGTGATAATTATATAAGTTACTTGACATTCTCCAGGCAGTTATGTTTCACATAATTGATATTAGATTTATTAATTATAAGTAATCCTTAACCAAAGACATCTTGCTAAGGCCATTGTATATATAAAGCCTACTAGCAAATATTACTCTATTTATTTAGAGGTCCAGCTGAAGAGGAAATTAGACCAGGTTATCTGCCTTATTCTCCTTTCCCAGAGGGAAGTAAACTTATCCTGTAAACAAATATGAGGTGGAGAGCAGGACTGTGAGCTAGATGTCAAAATCTTCTATGAGTGATACACCCTGATCTAGAAGTTTATAATGACTGCAGCTAGGAGGGAAAGTGGGGGATCAAGTCACATAATATCTTTCATATCCCTAGAGCTTAAAAAAACTATTGACACTCAACACGAACTCTGTAATATCTATTAAATGAGTTAAGACATGAATGAATGAATGAGTCTCAGAGGGACAGAAGCAGCAACTGGAAGGCAGGAGGACAGTAATCCCACTACTGAACCCTGAAATACATGCTGTACACAGAATAAAGATCCATTATTTTGATAGCTATAGAAGAAGTTCCATGTGAGGAGAGAGCTGAGCTTTTAAGGCAAGGAAGTAGAAAATCAGAGAAGAGGTTGAACATAGTTGGTGGTGCTATAGAGGGCAGAGTGAAGGTCTTGGAAGGCAGGAGGAAGCAGGGTACTCAAGTGTAAGAACATGCAGCACCTGTATGGATGATGTGCTCAAGAATCAACTTTCTAGGGCAAGAGAGCACTGGGGCTTTTATCTTGGAATTTGACTAATAAAAACAGGGATGGCTATCTTAATTAATCTTATTTTGTGGAGAGATTCTGGTTATCTCTTCCTTAGTCCCTAATTCTAAACTTTTATTTACCTAAACTAGGAGGAAGAATACATGGTCATGGTTCAATAGAATAGAGTGATTTAGTATTCTGATAATGTCCTTTTAATCAAAGCAAAGTATGTCTCTTGAATTAAAGCAAGTATATTTT
Source organism: Plecturocebus donacophilus (assembly GCA_004027715.1). Lineage (NCBI taxonomy): Eukaryota > Metazoa > Chordata > Mammalia > Primates > Pitheciidae > Plecturocebus > Plecturocebus donacophilus. The sequence continues at coordinate 60,636 of PVKP010009781.1, read as the reverse complement.
CTCTCATCCATGATGACATAAAATTCCATAGTATTATGCTCAGCTTAATTTTTAAAAATCCCTTCTTACACTCATGGACATGTAATTCAAAGTTTTCTCATTTACGTATCAAAACTACCACTCTTTTGTTGTAGTATGTTACTGGATGATCATTTAATCTCTGTGAGCTTCAGATTCCTTGTTTTTAGAATAGTGCCTATTACATTTTAACTTGTAAAGTTTGGGGAGGAATATAATGAAATTCTAGACATAAAAGTAAATACTGCAGGACCTGGTATATTATTGGTAATCTCCTACCTTTCGGTAGGTTGATATTTGGCAATCATATCTTCAAAGCGTTTTCCATAAATATTTATACATATTTCTGGAGATAATAGAAGTGATTAAAGAGTTTAACCTTAAATTCAATTTTGTAGAACAATCAGAAAAAAGAGAAAAAGACAGTCATGACAGAAAATCATCAATTTGAGCAACACTCCCTCTTCTTAGGAGTTTAATGGATGGCTTTCTCTACTAACCTAATGACTCTTTGAAGGGGCTCAAATTTCCAAAGAGAGCATAAGGAGCCTACTGTTCTTTTCTGTAAGCCACAAAGAATATGGTTATTGAATAGGAAGCAGTAATGACTTCTTTCACATTCTTAATGAAAGAACATATTTTATGTCTGTAGGTATTCCTATTTTACTCTCCATGGCACTTTAAAAGTTGATAAGTGAAATTTGACATTTGGAGGCTTTTAAAGGGAAAAATAGCTGTATTTCAGTGCATCATTGCTTCACACATTGTACTGGATTTTTGAGGATAATATGCTTTTGTTGGCTTCAAGTTACCAAAGAGAACATCATGTAGTAATTTCCTCCTACTGTTACCTAAGATACATTTGGATTGTAGAGTAATTGACTGCTACTTTTAGTGAAAAATCAGGTTATAGGTAATTTCATTAAAGTAAGCGGTAGTTATAGGCCGCCCTCTCTTTTTGCCTCTAATGTAGTCACAGGAAGTATTAAATTTAATTTCAAGTCCTTAAAGAGTACAAAATATTCATGGCACTAATGACTGTAGTTATTCTGCAGCTCTGCATTTCACCCAGTGTTAAGTCCCATAAAATCATCCTGTTCCATGGATGATATGTCAAGCCCACCTTTTCTCAGACACAGCCTTGGAACACTTAATGAGTGCAGCACATTTCAAGGAGGTTGTGTGGAACAAAGCTATGATTACAATAAAGTTGTAACTAGTTGTCAAAGTGTTACCTAATTTTTTTTCTCTAAAGCCAAATAGGTATTAGTCTCTATCACGTTTTTCAAGCATCTCTAATAAAAATCCCTAATAACTATGATATCAATGTGTGCAAGGGCCAATTCTTAGTCCCAATCTTATGTGACTTCTCAACACTATGGATCTCACTGATCATGTCCTTTTTCTTGCATGTTCTCTGTTTGGCTTCTGGGTCACCAGGTCACCAACTCTCCCCTACTTTCCCTTCTATCTCACTGTTTGCTCGTTCTTGGTCTCTTCCCCACCTCCCTCCTTCATTTCTTTGTTTTCTTAATGTAGCATTACCCAAGGCTCATTCGTTGAACCTCTTTTCTTTTCAGTCAACACCAGTTAATCTCATCTAATTCTTTTGGCTTTTCATATAATTTATATGATGATAGTACCCAATTCACATTTTCAGCTGAAATCTCTCTGAAATCCAGATTGTAAACCCAATCGTTCAAGAAAATTTCTATTTGTATGTCTAATGGTTATCTCAAGTTTAATATATCCACACTGAATTATTTTCCTTTACTCAATTCTGCTTCTGCTCCAGGCCTCTCAATTACATAAAGGCAACTTTAGCATATAAATTGCATAAGCCAATGTTTGGAGCCATTTTGACATTTTTCTTTTCTCATACTTCACATTTAATCCATTGGCAAATCCAGCCAGATTCTATCTTGAAAATATATCAGAATTTTACCACTTTCACCACCACTGTTGCCAGCACTCTGATTCAAGCCACCATCATCTTTTCCCTGGATGTCTGCCATACCATCCTAATTAGTCCTTGCTTCCATCTTCGCTCCCCTTTAGTCTGTATCCTACTCTTCCCCCAGAGTACTCCCATTTAGATATGTCACATCTGGTCGGAATGATGACTTTCTATACTTCCTATCCCACTCAGAATAAAGTCCAAGTGCTTACAATGGCTGATAGGGTTCTGTGTGATCTGGCCCCTGCTGTGTCTCTGACCCTGTCTCCTTCTCATCTCTCCTTTGTTTACTTCACTCCTGTCATATTGGCCTCCTTTCCTGTTCCTCAATCACCAAATATACCCTTTCCTCAGGACTTTTGCGTTTGCTCTTTCCTCTGTCTGGAAAACTCTTTCCTTTGGTATCCTCATGGTTGCTCCCTCACTTCCTTGTGTTTTTGCTGATAGGCCACTGTGCCACTGAGCCATCTCTCACCATCCTGTGTGAAATTCAACTATTTTCTTTATCCTCACCTTTTCTTTTGTCATTCTGTATAGCCTATGCTATGATAGATGATGCAAGGAAGAAAAGACTAGATGTTTACTCTTTTATTATTATGTGTCTTTCTCATTAGAATACAAACTTGTTGAGGACAGGGAACTTTGTATCTTTTGCTCATTCCTCTGTCCTTGTATCCAGTGTAGTATATCCCTTAGACAAACTACTTAATCTCTATTTGTCAAATAAATAAATGAGGTAAGACTGAGCTTCTCTTTTGTGTGTGTAATGGTTAATCATAAGTTCACCAATTTTACTTCCTAAGGTCTTTCTGTGATTGTTAATTCTCTTGATCACTAAGATCAGCTTTATTGCTGGGCTATAGAGCTTAAAAAGCTTGGATGGGAAGTTTTTTAAAATTATTATCATTATTAAAGGGCAAGGCTGGGTATAACTTGGCCCCAGAGAGAGGCGGGATGGCCTGAATGGACAGGGTGGGGGTTGGGATAGGCCACAGAAATAGTTGTGAGAAGAAGCCCATAGTTCATCTCAGGAGAAGTCCAAACATAGAAAATCAGAGATAACCCTAATTATATGGAGAGCACAATATCAAAAAGGGGAAAACGGCAATTCAGGCATATAGTCTGGGTCAGAAAGATACTGCTACAGGTGAGCTGAAGTTCAGGAGCAGTACTTGATTCCACAGCATTAAAGAAATGTAGGAAAGACATAGAGCTCACAGAGTTTACAGAATTGAGGAAGTACAAGAGAGCCCTTGGACTGAAAGAGCATATGGATTTCTGGGTGAGATGAATAGGCAGCAAGGAGAGAAGACAGGTGGGCTGTACTAGAGGGCTGGAAATGGAAGGAATCATCATCTGCATTTATCAAAATATCTGGGTGGACCACTTGCTTCAGAACCACACAGGCTGTTTATTAAAAATGCAGAGTCCCATGCTCCACCTCAGTTTATTGAGTCAGGATGAATGGGGTGAAATCCTGGGCTGCTGTGGTGGCCCCATGATAAAAATCACCTGATATAGACTTTTGTTGAGAAAAGGGACAAACAGGGAAGGAACAATAGATGAAACTAAAGATTAAAAGATTGTGATCAGAAATTTTGGAATATGATGCACCCTGTAAACCCTCTTGAACATGAAGAGATTTTGGAAGGCTTATTGATTGTGTGGTAACAATCAGATTTATTTTGGTTGGTAGCACCATTTTATTCTCCCAGTTCTGGCTATGGCTGGGAATAATTGCATACACATCCCCATATACACACATGTATATGCATGTATGCATATTTGAATGTATATCTTACTCATATCAAATATATTCTTTGTAATGACATTTGTCTGTGTGCCTATGGAGGGAAGAATTGTTGAAAAATGTGTGTTCACACTGTGCATTGGAAAAGATACCTGGGGTTGCCCCATAGTTTATAATCATGAGTCAGAAACCAGTGGCCTGATAAGCATATCTGATCTGTAGGTAATCTATTCATTGAAAAGTATCATAATTTTATAAATTATAAATTTATTGCTAACTTAAAATTTGGAGATTTTGCTTAAAAATCAGATTTCTGACTTTCAACAAATCTAAATATATGACACAGCCTAGTTTCCAAGTTTCTGAGGAGGAACGGAGAAGTGCTGCCTCCTTTCTATGAAACCTTCCTTCTGTAATTTGCCATAATTTCTCCACTTCCCTACTCTTAGTTCACTCACTTTAATGACTTGTCTGGTCCATCTATGTGATAAAATAATTTAATTCAGTGAATTGGTTAATGGTTTGACCAACTAATTGGTCCACTCGATAAGGATGGGTGATTAAGTAGGCTGATAAAGAAATATTGTCTGACTCATGTTCTTGACAACTTTTTCAATTGAACCTTGTATTGATTATTCTGCCCTTAGGCCTTTAAATAAATTAAATCCAATGTCTAGTGAAAAGATGTTAGCAGTAAGAGTTGATGTGTCAACTTCCACCTAGGAAACAAAATAGTTGTTCAAAAAGAATAAAGTATAGTGCATGATAAATTCTGTGCAGTTTTTTCAGATATGATACAGACATGCCAATATGAAGGAAGACTCAGGGAGGTAACATAAAATTTACGATTTTAAGATATTAGACATTTACTTCATTTTAAAAACCATTATGCATACTGTACATTTTTTTATGATGAACATTTATTGCATTATATTTTTAAATGCCGTAAACTGTGAAGGGTGGAAAAGATATTGGAAATAGCTGGGTTATCAACACAGAGGAAAGACTTTTTCATGGACATGATTCAAATGAACTAATACATGTAGGAAAGATATCCTGCAAGATTAAGTAAGTGATACTTACGTTAGTAGTTGGAACAATGTCATTATATTCAGCTTGGACTTAATATGTATAAAAGAACCTCCTTGAGTAGTGCAAAAAAACTGTGAATATAGATGAGCCAAAGTACTAATAGGGGTTGTCTGATTCTCCTTCCTTAGTGGGGAGGATTCACAGGATATATGGGCTCCAATGCCTTGCCCTCAAGGAGTGCTAGAATTTTCACATTCATCTGTGATTCTCTAGTGACAGGGACTGATTTCAAAATTGTAACAGAGACTGCACTAAACTTCAGATTCAAAAAATCTGGGGTTAGTATTAGGAAGACCCAAGGCTAGTGTTAGGAACCAAAGACAAGAATTTTTAGACGATAGGATAAGAAAGGGGGAATAAGGACATTTACAGGATCGCAACAGATAGATGGGTCTGGCTACGTAGTGGGTAGACAAAAAAAGTTGCTGAAGATGAATATTCATTTCCCTCACAAATATGGACTGTAAAGACATAAATGTAATAATCAACCTGTGAACATTGTATTTTATTGGTCTGGTATTTTATCTTTGTATGAGCCTGTGAGTCACTGGCATGAAGGCAATTATCAGAATATTTAGTATCACTTAGAAATGAAACGGTCATCAAATTTAATGTTTTTTGTTAAACCAATTGATACATTTTTTTCTAAAACAAGGGCAAAACACTCTTCTTATAGGAAATTATTAAACTTGGTCACTTGATAGGTAGAAAATGCCAAACTACAGTAGCATAAATCAGAGTACTATTCTTTGTAGAAAATCAGTTTAAAAAGTGCATTAATTTTCACTGGCAAAGAAAGATGGCCAAATAGAAGCCTCCAGCAATTACCTTGCAGAGGGGAATATCAAATTTAACAAGCAGTCACACTAAAAAGCACCTTTATAATAATCAAAAATCAGATGAATGATACAGTACCTGGTTTTAACATCATATTAAAGAGGCACTGAAGAGGGTAGAAAAGATGGCCTTGAATTGCTGACACCACCCATCCCCTATTCCTCATTAGCAGCCACACGGCATGGAGAGAGGATCTGTATGCTTGGGGAAGGGAAAGCACAGTCACTGTGGGACTTTGCATGGGAATTCATTGCTGCCCGGTCACAGTAGAAGGGGTAGAACTCAGCCAGTGCCCACGGTGGGAGCATTTAGACCAGTTCTAGCCAGAGGCAAATTTTCCATCCCAGCAATCAGAACCTGAGTTCTGGTAAGCTCCACCACCATGGGCTGAAGTACTCTGGAATACTAAGTAAACTTGAAAGGCAATTTAGGCCACAAGGACTGCAATTCTTGGGCAAATCTCATTGCGGTGCAGGGCTCAGAGCCAGAGAACTTGAGGGGGCACATGACCTAGTGAGACACCAGCTGGAGTGGTCAAGGGAGTGCTTGCATCACTTTTCCCCCAACCCCAGACAGGGCAGATCATGGCTCCGAAAGAGACTCCTCTCTACTGTTTGAGGAGAGAAGAGAGGAAAGTAAGTTTTGTAACTTGGATACCAGCCCAGTTACAGTAGAAAAGGAAGCCAGCCAGAGTCCTGCGGAACCCATTTCAGGTACTATCTCCCAGATTTCTAAACACACCTTGGGCCAGAGGGAACCCATAGACTTGGAGGGAAGGACCCAGTCCTGTCAGGCTTTATCACTTGCTGACTAAAGAGTTGTTGGGCCCTGACTAATTAGCAGTAGTAGCCAGGCAGCACTCACCATGGGCCTTGGGTGAGACTCAGGGCAGTACAGGCTTCAGGTGTAGCCCACCATATTCTAAGCTGCGGTGGTCATGAGGAGAGGCTCCTTCTGCTTGAGGAAAGGGAAAAGTAAACAGGACTTTGTCCTGGAGCTTTAGTATTAGCTTGGCCACAGTGGGATAGAGCACCAAGTGGGCTCCTGGAGTCCTTGATTCCAGGCCTTGACTACTGAGTGACATTTACAGACCTGCCCTGAGCCAGAGGGGAGCCCACTGCACTGAGAATGAATGGCTGGAAGGATTCACCACAAGCTGACTGAAGAGCCCTCAGGCCTTGAGTGAACATCAGCAGTAGCCAGGCAGTATTCACTATGGGCTTAGGACAGTGGTGGCCACAGGAAGAGACTCCTCTGCTTAAACAGAGGGGAAAGACTTTGTCTTGCAGTTTGGATGCCAGCTCAGCCACAGTAGAATAGAGCACCTGATATATTCCTAAGGTTCCTGACCCTAGGCCCTGTTTCTTGGATGGCGTCTCCAGACCTGTCTGGGGCCAAGGGGACCTTGCCACCCCGAAGAGAAGTACACAAGCCTAGATGGTTTCACCACCTGCTGACTGTAGAGCCTTTTATCCTGAGTGAACTAGGCAGCAGTTAGGCAGTGGTCATCGTGGGCCTTGGGCAAGACCCAGTGCTATGCTGGCTTCAGGTCTGACCCCGCACAGTTCTAGTGGTGGTGGACAGGGGTGCTTGTATTACCCCTCACCCAGCTCCAGGCAGGTCATCATAGAGAAAGAGACTCTTTTTGTTTTGGGGAAAGTAAGGGAAGAGAATAAATGTCTGGCTGGTAATTCAGAGAATTCTCCCGGATCTTACCCAAGATCAAGAAGACGGTACCTCTCCAAGTCTGCAAGAGCCACAGCATTATTGTGTTTGGGGTGCCCCCTAATGCAGATACAGCTAAAGTGATCAAAGATTTAGATCACAACACCCAAGTTCGTTTGAATACTTGGAAAACCTTCTCAAGAAGGCCAGTTAAAAACAAGTCCAGACTGAGAAGTTTATAATAAATATCTAAATGTTCAATACCCAGACACAGAAAAACAGCCACAAGCATCAAGACCGACCAGGAAAACATGACCTTACCAAATGAGCTAAATAAGGCATCAGGTGACCCATCCCAGAGATATGTGACCTTTGAGACCAAGAATTCAAAATAGCTGTTTTGAGGTAGCTCAACAAAATTCAAGATTACATAGAGAAGGATTTCAGAATTATATCAGATAAATTTAATGAAAATATTGAAATAATTAAAAAGAATTAAGCGGAAATTCTGGAGCTGAAAAATGCAGTTGATATACTGAAGAATGCATCAGAGTCTCTTGAGAGCAGAATTCATCAAACAGAAGAAAGAATTAGTGAGCTTAAAGACAGGCTATTTGCAAATTCACAGCCAGAGGACACAAAATAAAAAATGATTAAAAATATGAAGTATTTTTACAATCTATGTATTTCATACACAATCTATGAAATAGCCTTAAAAGGACAAATCTGAGTTTTTGATTTTAAATGGCATGTGGAGAGACAGATAGGTGTAGAAAGTTTATTCAAAGAGAAAATAACAGAGAACTTCCCAAGCCTACAGAAACAATAGTCTATCAGAACATTGTAGAACACAGACCAAATTTAACCAAATTAAGAATACCTTAAAACACTTAATAATCAAACTCCCAAAGGTCAAGGATAAAGAAAGGATACTACAAGCAGAAAGTGAGAGAGAGAAAACAAAACAAAAGAAAATATATCAAGGAACTCCAATACTTCTGGCAGCAGACTTTTCGGTAGAAATCTTACAGGTCAGGAGAGAGAGGCATGGCATATTACAAGCACTGAAGTAAAAACAAAAACAATAAACATTTTATCCTAGAATAGTATATCCATTGAGAATATCCTTCAAACATGAAGGAGAAATAAAGACTTTCCTTTCCCAGAAAAACAAAAACTGAGGAATTTCATCAGTATAGACCTGTCCTACAAGAAATGCTAAAGGGACTTCTTTAATCTGAAAGAAAAGGATGTTAATAAGAAATAATGTGAAAGTACAAAACTCACTGGTAATAGTAAGTATATAGAAAAACATAGAATAGTATAATACTGTAATTGTGATATGTAAACTATTCATATCTTGGGTACAAAGACTAAAAGATGACCTGATCAAAAATAATAACTACAACTTTTCAAGCCAGAGATAGTATAAAAAGGTATAAATAGAAACAAAAAAATGTTAAAAGGGGGAATATGAGGTTAAAGTGTAGAGTTCTTATTAGTTTTTTCTTTGCTTGTTTATTTGTGTATGCTATGAGTGTTAAGTTGTCATTCATTTAAAATGATGGGATTGTAAGATGCTATTTGCAAACTCCATGGTAACCTCAAGTCAAGAAACCAAAGATATTCTGTGTAAATGGAAACCAAAACAAGAAAAAAAGAGCAGGACTAGTTATACTTTTTGTCAGACAAAGTAGATAACAAGACAAAAACTGTAGAAAGGCAAAGAAGGTCATTATATAGTGATAAGGTGGTCAATTCAGCAGGAGAATATAATAATTTTAAATATATATACACCCAATACTGGAGTACCCAGATTAATAAAGCAAATATTGTTAGAGCTAAATTTAGACAGAGATAGACTTTAATAAAATACTGTGTGGAGACTTCAATACCACACACTCAGCATTGGACAAATCATTCTGACAGATATTTAACCAAGAAATATCAGGCTTAATCGGCACTATAGGTCAAATGGACCTCATAGATACTTACAGAACATTTTTAAAAAGATGATTATTTATTTATTTATTAGAGAAGAGGAGTCTCACCATGTATCCTAGGCTGGTCTCAAATACCTGGGCTCAAGTGTTCTTCCATAGCCAGAGCAAAAGGAAGAGAGAGGGGAGGTGCCACACACTTTTAAACAACCAGATCTCATGAGAATCCTGTCACAAGACAGCACTAAGGGGTGGTCCTCAACCACCAGAAACCACCGCCATGATCCAATCACATTCCACCAGGCCACAGCTCCAACAGTGGGAACTGCAATTCAACATGAGATTTGCATGGGGACACAGAGTCAAACCATATCAGAGAGGAAAACAGCACACGTGAGTTTTTGTTTGTTTTAAATAGACTTTTTTTTTTTTTACAGCAGTTTTAGGTTCACATCAAAATTGAGTAGAAAATTCAGAGTTCCCATATACCTGCTCCTTCACAACTCCACAGCCTTCCCAACTATCAACATTCTACACTACAGTGGCAGTTTGTTCCAATCAATGAATCTGCATTGACACATCACTATCCAAATTCCTTAGTTTAGATTAGGATTCACTCTTGGTGTTGCACATTCTTTGGGGTTTGGACAAATGTATAGTGATATATATTCACCATTAGGTATCATACAGTTTCACTGCTACAAAATTCCTCTGTGCTCTGTCTATTCATTCCTCCCTTCCCTCTAACCCCTCACAACCACTGATCTTTTTACTGTCTCCATAGTTTTGCCCTTAGCTTCCTCCTCTCCCATGGCTCAGGACCCAACCAAGCTACGGAAAAGGCAATTCCAAGCTCTGAACCTCTCCACTGAGACTCACACAGGTTCTTTTTCCTTGGGGATTCCAGGCAACAGAGATGGCTTTACCACTGCAGGAGCCACCAGGGGTCTGCTCAGCAATTTTTTTCTGGCTGTGGCCCTGATATTTCACTGCTGGTGCTGGAGGCAATCAAAGACTTTTTTTTTTATTGTACTTTAGGTTCTCGGGTACATGTGCAGATCATGCAGGATTGTTGCATAGGTACATACATGGCAAGGTGGTTTGCTGCCTTCATCCCCTCATCATCTATATCTGGTATTTCTCCCCTCGTTATCCCTCCCCACCCTCCCCACCACCTGTTGTCCTTCCCCTAGCCCCCCCACTGACCACAGTGTGTGATGCTCCCCTCCCTGTGTCCATGTGTTCTAATTGTTCAACACCCACCCATGAGTGATAACATATGGTGTTTGGTTTTCTGTTCTTGTGTCAGTTTGGTGAGAATGATGGTTTCCAGATTCATACATGTCTCTACAAAGGACATGAACTCATTGTTTTTTATGGCTGCATAGTATTCCACGGTGTATATGTGCCACATTTTCTTTATCCAGTCTATCGCTGATGGACATGTGGCTTGGTTCCAGGTGTTTGCTATTGTAAACAGTGCAACAATGAACATATGTGTGCATGTATCTTTATAATAGAACAATTTATAATTATTTGGGTATATATCCAGTAATGGGATTGCTGGGTCAAATGGAATTTCTATTTCTAGGTCCTTGAGGAATCGCCACACTGTCTTCCACAATGGTTGCACTAGTTTGCACTCCCACCAACAATGTAAAAGTGTTCCTATTTCTCCACATCCTCTCCAGCATCTGTTGTCTCCCGATTTTGTAATGATCGCCATTCTAACTGGCGTGAGATGGTATCTCAATGTGGTTTTGATTTGCATTTCTCTAATGACCAGTGATGATGAGCATTTTTTCATATGTTTGTTGGCCTCATATATGTCTTCTTTTGTAAAGTGTCTGTTCATATCCTTTGCCCACTTTTGAATGGGTTTGTTTGCTTTTTTCTTGTAAATCTGTTTTAGTTCTTTGTAGATTCTGGATATTAGCCCTTTGTCAGATGGGTAGATCGCAAACATTTTTTCTCATTCTGTTGGTTACTCGTTCACTCTAATGATTGTTTCCTTTGCTGTAATACCTAACACCATAAAAACCCTAGAAGAAAACCTAGGCAAAACCGTTCAGGACACAGACATAGTCAAGGATTTCATGGCTAAAACAACAAAAGCAATGGCAACAAAAGCCAAAATAGACAAATGAGATCTAATTAAACTCCAGAGCTTCTATACATCAAAGACTTTTCTGAGTCTGAGGTGGAGCCTGCCATCTTGTGCTCACTCCATTGGCCCCACTTGCTGCAGGAGATGGTTTCTGGGGAGATGAAACAGGGACCCCTCCCACTGGTGGCCCAGGAGAGTCCTCTCATTCCATCTGTGCTGCCCTTGTGGAGCTGAAGATGTTTTATGGCACGGTGCATTCTAAAGTGTGTGAGGGGAGACTTGGTATATTCTGAGATCCAGACTATTCAGCTAGGTGAAAAAAGAGAAGCCAATAGCTCCAGGACATTTCCAGAGGATAGGTTCTTTTGTCTTCTTTCCATCCCAGGATGCCTCAATTGTTTACTCTGAAGTGAAGACACATCTCCCAGATAACTCAGCTGGAAAGGTTAGCTCTAAGGACAAAGACACCTTGGAATTACAACAGTGTCCTGCTGATGTGACTTGTCCCTTATCCAAAGCCCTGGCCCAGTGCAGGCCCAGGACCCTGAAGTAACAAACTCATACCAGCTTTCCAATTCTTCTCACCCATGTGCATTCACTTCCAAGAATTTGCATTCATCCTCTCTGCAGTGGGGATGGAATGGTCTCTGAACAATTTTACTAAAATGACCAGGATCCACAGTTAAGAGAAGACCCTGTATTAATTGCTGAGTATCTGACCTAATATAGCTCTTAGGGTCTGATTTAGGGAAAAGGGATAAGAAGAAAGAAGAACAATTTTTGAAAAACAGAAGCACACATTTTGGTAAATTTGAATTTTCACAGAGACGACAAAGACTGAGTGATCACGATCTCTGTTTAATGCATTAACAGCAGTTCTCTCACTAGAGAATCACTTGTGTCAGTTGGTTTAACCCTGAGTGGATGCACAGATACTGTTCTGACAATTGCATACTTTGTTGCTACCTGCACAGGTTATACTTTCAGGATTCAGTTACAGACAAAAGAAGCCACCCTAAATGGTTTGGAGAGAGGAGTTTAAGAGGATATTAAGAACTTTACAAAATCATCAGAAGAGCTGGAGATGCAGGCTCCAGGCTCAGCTTCCAGAAGCAAAAGTTAATTATGTTAATATCATTAGAAACAAAATCTTGCAACATTAGAGAAAAGAGATACAAATATAAAATTAAAAAGTGAATAAGCTCTGCAAACCTAAATTTGAATTTAAAATATCGTATAAACTCATAATAAACCCTGCCTTTTGAAAAGAGATATGTATTTCCTAAGTCTGTCCACTGAAAAGGCCTGGAAATAATTACCAACTCATCAGCCATAAGCACTTTTTTGTAGAGGTTGTATTCCGTAAATACCATTTCCTATGAAAAGAAATAGGTTGCCTTTTCCTGTAGGAACTGCATCTTTGCATTACCAAATAGTTAATATGAAAGTAATTCTTTAAACATTTTTTTATTATTATACTTTAAGTTATGGGATACATGTGCCGATCGTGCAGGTTCGTTACACACGTATACACATGCCATGGTGGGGGGTTGGATGCAGGAAGTAATTCTTTCAATAAATGAAGACGGAATGAAAGAAATTAGAAACCACTGTTTTGTATGGCTCTTTCATGATACACCTAGTGGTTAAATTAACATAAAAAATCGACAGTCAAACATTATAGGTCTCCTGATGGAAGTATACGATACCACCTACAAAGTATCTATTCCCCAAATATTAAAACTGAATCCAATCAAGCCTTTCGATCTACATACCTGTTTATAACAAATGCATGGAAGAATGGAGCTTGTTAACACTATGGTTGATTTTGCAACCACCAAAATCCAAACTGAGAAAAGCTGTTATAGGACAAATAACCTGATTTCTTTAACAAATAAATAGTGAAAGAAAAGAAAAAAAAAAGAAAAGAAATAGAAAAAAGAGGGAGAAAGGGAGAGAGAAGATGACAAAGTAATAAGAATATTTCTAACAAAGAAAAGACAAATATTTAAGTTGATAGATATCCCAGTTACACTGATTCAGTCTTTACAAATTACGTAAATGAATTGATTTGTCACATGTATCTTCCCCTCCCACCAAAAAAATAAAGAAAGAGAAGATTTACAAATTAAATGACGCTTGAGTTATATCAGCCAAAAGGAATGTGTGGGCCTTGTTTGGATCCTGACAAATCAAGTTGAGAAAAAAATCACTCATGAAATACTAAGAGAAATTTGTACACTAATATTAAGAAATTACTGAGTGTTTTGGATGTAAATGATAGTGTTTTATAGTTATGCTGTTATAAAACCTAAAAGGATACCTATTTTTAGAGCTTCTACTGAAGTATTAGATTAAATGTATTAATTTAAATTAGATAGACATTAAATTATTAGGTCACATGTGACTTGGTTTGAAATAATCCAATGAAGGGAGAGTGGTAGGAAGTGGGTAGGGGTAGAGTGGAAGCAGAATCAGTCATGTGTGCAACATTTCTGGAGCTGAGTTATGGGTACATTGTGGGAAGAAGAGAGGATTATACTATTGTCTACTTTTGCATATTTTTGATTTTCTGCAATAAAGAGTTAAAAAATCTGTAAGAAAGATGTTGATTAAATTAATATATGGATAAGTAAGCCATTTCAGGTATTGCTCTCCCTGTTTCTCACATTTCATTGGTCAAATAGAAATGAAATTACGATTTAGAGCCCAACATATTTCTGTCCATTTGCCTTCCATAGGAGATACTATTCTTGGAACATAACATTTAACAGATTTCTTAGTGTTCCTTTTTATAACCAGACATTATCATTAAAATGTACTAAAACTAGGCTGATATGCAAAGTAGGATATAAGGCTAAAGGCCATAAAGAACCAAATTTGGCAAAATTTAGTATGCAAGTGGAGAAAAGAGGCTTAAGAATATTTGAATCATCATTCACTCTGTAAATAACTAAATATTTAATATGAAAGAAAAAAATGTATGTCAGTTTTGGGCTTTTGTAGACATACATGTTGAAAGCTGATATGGCAGACAGTCTTATTACCTTATAAACTTGATAAATTTGTTCTACTTAAAATCCTAATAAACTTGTAATCATTTCATGGACTCTGTGCATTTTCTGTTGTATTTTCATTTTCCTTGCTTAATTTACTAATTTTTTCCTTCTCTCTATATAATAGAATTTATAAAACCTATTATTGCTGGTGCAATGTTTTGGACATAAAAATCTGTGAGCTCATTGCATTAAAAATCTTTAAGTAAATTCATTAATCTTGTGGGCTTGATGAACTTGGATTCTTCATTTGTCTCTCACACACACATAGAAAACATACACAATTAGCCAATACAGTATTTACTAGAGTCTTTATAAGATTATTTTATCAAGATTTTTTACCTAAATTAGATAAGAAGGAAGAGAACTGGAAATGCATATATAGAAACACACTTCCACATACATTCACACACACATATAGACATACACATGTACCTGTATATATGTTTGTCATGCCCTTTCTCTTGTAGTCAGAATGCATGAGTCAGCAACCACTGGTTGGTGGTGGAAATAATGTCTTACATTATTACACCTAATAATCCACTATAAGAATTTCTGTTTGCTCTTTGCTGGACTGCTGGGCTCCTAGGCTCAGGAAGAATTTGGAGGTCCTCATGCTTGAGGGAGGAATGCTTTTCTCAGGTAACATAGTTATAGCTCCCATGGATTGGAGGCTATAACTGATGTCCTGTACATACTGGGCTTTTTCTGCCACTGAATCAACAAGCAGAGAATAGCATCATTGTATTGGCAGGGGAAATAGATTCCAATCATCAGAGAGAAATCGGATTGCTCCTTCATGGTGGGGACAAGGATGATTATATTTGGGATCTAGGGAATTCACTGGAGTGCCTTTGATATTTCCTTTTCCAACGGTCCTGCCTAATAGAAAATTGTGCCAACCCAATAAAGATAAGACCACTGACTTTCCCATGGGAAGGAAGTTTGTGGAGTAGAAGAAAGCTGCAATTACATACTTACGTCTTATGAATCAGGTGAAGAAATAACAAAGCAGCTATGATTTATGTTACCTAATTATTTTTTACTTTTTCTTCTTACCTCTATATGGAGAACCTAGTATTGACTAGCATATGAGGTTTGATATGGGAGTATGACTGAATTGACATTGCCTGATGGTACATTTATCAATGGGACTCCAAACATTTCATGTGTCAGAGGCAGGAACTTTTCATCTTGACAAAGGGCATTAATGAATGTTTAGAGGAAAAGGGGGTTGACTGTCACTCTTCATCTCAAGATCCACCTTTCAATCTTTTTCTGCCCCAGGCAATCACCTTGTAAGGATTCAATGTATGGTCTTCTTTGCCCTCCACTCTTTGGTTGGGTCTGACCAATAGCCATGGCTGCAGATCAGCAGGGCAGCAGGGGGAAGAATGAGGTCTGAGTACTTACTCTTCTGGCTGAAGTTGCCTCTGGCTGGCTGAATTTTTTGACTAAAGCTCAATGCTTTACCCAAAGTAGTCTCTACTATATGACTCTTACCTTCCAACTTTAGATGTCATTGGCTCAAATCAGGGATAGTTCCCTATCACCTTCCAGTTTTCCTAAACCCCATGCACATATTTGTAAGCCCATCTTGAATTATCCTAATTTCAATGTGTTATTTGCTTCTTGCCGGGAACCTCAATCATAATTTCTTTTATAATTCTTATCAATAAGAAGAACCTAGGCTATGGGTAAGAGTTGTGATAGAAAAGAGGTTATGAACTGTGGCTTGAGGTCTTTAAAGGAAGGAGGAGTGAGAGCAAGGGCTTAGAATATAGGGGAATATATTATAAATCTTTTTGTATCACAGGCCCACGGTAAGTCTGTTTTATAAAAATTATGTCAGCTTGTCCTTTTTCAAATCTTTGTAATTTATTGTTTAGCCTGGAATTACAACCAGCTACATAATTTGTAGGGCTCAGTGAAAAATGAAAATGCAGGGCTGCCTGTTAAACAAGTCTTAATAATTGTAAAATGGCAACAGCAGAGCCATAAAACATGTGCAGGGCTCTTCTGAGTATGAGGCTCTGGTGCGAGTGCAGTTCACATGCCCATGAATTTGGCTCTGCCTGAAATCCATGATATAAGGAGTAAAAGCTACCAACTTAAAACAATAAGCTACCAAGACACAGGCAAGTCTTAAGCAAAATACACATTTTGCCATAGGTATGAAGGATGGAGGGTTGCTGCTAGCCAAATTTTTCAGTCCTTCCTGTGGCTACTTATAAGAAGAGAGAGAGGCATTAGGAAGGAATGAGATAATCTAGGAGTTGGAGCATTTGCATCATGAAAACAGTGATTCTCAGTGCTTGGCTGCTCTTTAGAACGCGCTGGAAAGCTTTAAAATAATTCCAATGCTTCAGCATTTCACCCCACCCCTTCTGAGTTAGTTGGTCTGTTCTGAGACTATTGTGGTTTTAACAGCTTTACAGGTAATACTAATTTCTAGTCAGCTTTGTGAACCACTACCTTAATTTCTTCCATCAGAGTTGGAAATTGGTGGTGGTTTACTTGCTTCTAAAGAGAAGTTGTCACACTGCTTTTGCCTTCTATGAAAAAAGTTAAGGAAAAAATGTTAATGTAATGCGTTTAGCTTAAATGTTATTTTCATTTCAAATTACCATTTGGGTCTAAAAAAGTACTCAGTGAATAGACAGTGATATTTCCATTATAAAATATATGTTTTTTTTTTCTAGATCAAGCATTTTCTTGGATTTGTTTGCATCAGTGATTTTCAAAATATGATTTAGGGATTTGTTTGGGAGTCTGTGAATCAAAATTATTTTCATAATGTTTCTAAGACATACATTATTTACCTTTATCATTCTCATTCACTCGTGTGTACAATGAATTTGTTACAACAGAATGACCACAGAAGCAGGTAGAGAATCCAGGTGCCTTCTATCAAACTAAACATTCAAGGAATTTACAAAAATTTAAAGCAACGGCACTTTTGACTACATATTTTAAAATAATGTTATTTATGTTAACATATGTGATTTTACCTTTAATAGAATATATGAATAATAAAATGATCAGTTTTATTTTTTAATTAGTGATAGGTATAACCTACAGGAAAGTTATTTGAGGTCTTCAGTAATTTTTAAGAGTATAAGAAGTTTCTGAAACCAAAAAGTCAGAGCACCCCTGGTGTATATGGTGCCATTTTTGAGATTAGGCTTCTATATTTCACTTAAAAATTTTTTTAACTTGCTTTTGGCCCCCATAAATGAAACACTTCCATCTTCAGTGAACTACAGACAAAAGAGCCTGTAAATATTGAATCAATTTGTCACTTATTCATTAATTTAACACAGTTTTGATTGTCTATTACTAGCCAGGCTTTGTGCTAGTTCCTAGCATGAAGGCATATAGCAGAGATAAAAACAGCCTTTACCATCATAGATCTAACATTGAATGAGTGAAGAAGGAAGAGAAGCATCCAAGAAATAATCACAATTGTAATTAATTACACTTGTGATGAGCCCCTAAAGAAAAGATACAATACAGCAAGGAAAATGTATGGGGATTACTTAACTAAGAAGTGGTCCTTAAGAAAGTGAAATTTCAATGGTGTAGCATGGAATAAGTATGCTATGAAGTGAATACCTTACTTAAGTAAATAAAGCATGGCAAAGGATGAGACTAGAGAGACAGGTAGCAACCAGATTGTATAGTACCATGTAGGTAACATTAAGGGATTTAGTCTGGGTATGTGTGTGTGTACGTGTGTATGGATGTATGTATGTGTGCTGGTATGCATTGTGTGTGTATATTTACAATATACAGCTGCTATAAACAGATGAGATTTTAATATTTGTTTAATAGGAATTAAAATAATAGCCTAGCCAAGTTCTGTTGCATTATTGCAATAAAATATTATAAATGTCTTAAATGATTTTGCACCAACCTGGTATGATACAACTGCAAACTTACTGAAGAAAAGCCATTCATGGTCTTTTTTTGCTAATGTTTATTTTTTATTTATATACAATTTTTAATCATACAATTATTACTTTTATTGATATACAACTCTATGAGTTTTGACAAATATATACAGTTGTGTAACCACTACCATAGGTAGGATGCAGAACAGTTCCATCACCTCAAATAATTCCCTTGTAGTGTTCCCTACTCCCAAACCCTAGACACCACCAGTTTTTCCCCATCCCTACAGTTTTGCCTTTCCTAGAATGTCATATAGATGGAATCATAAAGCATTCACCCTTAGCAATCAGGCTTCTTTTGCTTGGCAAAATGCATTTGAGATTCAACTGTGTTTTTTTTTTTTCTTTTTTCTTTTTTTTAACTGTGTTGTTCCATGTGATAGCTTGTTTCTTTTATTGCCGATTTGTATTCCATTGTATGGATGTGCAGTAGTTCATCCATTCTCTGCTGATGGACATTTGTACTGCTTTCAGTTTTGAGTGATTGTGCAAAATGTTGCAATAAATAGTCACACAGGTTTTTGTGTGAATATAATATTTCATTTTTCTAGGGTAAATAACTGGCAATGAGATTGTTAAGTCATATGGCAATTATTTGTCTAGTTTTATGAGAAATTGCTAAACTGTGTTTTAATGTGGCTGTAAAATTTTGTTTTTCTTCAATAATGTGTAATCCCAGTTCTGATTTCTCACTAATCCTTGGTATTTTAAGTTTTTTTTTTTCTACCTATTTTAATAGGTGTGAAGTGGTATCTCATTGTGGATTCAATTAGCATTTCCTAATGGAGATATAGTGTTGGGCATCTTTTCATATGCTTATTTTTCACTTGTGCATCTTCTTTGGTGAGATGTTGGTTAATCATTTTGCTCACTTTCTACTGTTTTCTAAAATTACTGAGTTTTGAGAGTTCTTTATGTGTTTGCATATCCTTTGTCAGATTTGCAGATCTTTTCTCTGTAGCTTTTCCTTTCACTCTTTTAGAAGTGTCTTTCACAGACTGAAAGTTTTAAATTTTGATCACATCCAATTTATTAGTTTTATCTTTTTTGGATTGTGTGTTTGATGTTGTATCTCAGAATATTTTTTCTATGCCAATGTCATGAAGATCTATTTTTTCTCTAAAGTTTTATATTTTTATGTTTTATATTTCAGTCTATAATGTATTTTGAATTAATTTTTGTATAAGATATAAGATATATAGATGTCCAAGTATACCAGTAGTTTTTTTGTTGAAAAGGCTGCTTTTTCTCTGTTGAATTCACTTTGCACCTTTGAAGAAAATCATTTGACCATATTTGTGTGGGCTTATTTCTGGACCCTCTAGTCTGTTTTATTTACTTCTGTTTCTATTCTTTCACCAATGTGACACTGTTTTGTGTTCTGTAGCTTTATAGTAAGTCTTGAAATCAAGTAGAGAAAATCCTATAACATTTTTATTCATTAAAAATTTATTTTGGCTTCTAGTTTCTTTGCTTTTGTATATAAACTTTAGAATGAACTTGTCTATATCTACAACAAATTCTCATCAGTGTTTTATAGTTTTCAGCATATAGATCCTACACATATTTTGTTAAACTTGCAGATATATATTTTATATTTGTAGCTAGTGTAAGTTGTAATTTTAAAATTTTGCTTTCATTTTATTCATTGATGGTGTATACATATGTAATTGGTGTTTGTATATTGCACTTTTATCATGTGAAAACTCATTTATTAGTTACAAGAGTATTCTTTTAGCTTTCTTGAGATTCTCTATGTAAATAATCATGTGATTACCAGAGTCAATTTTCTTTCTTTCTTTTCAAGCTATATTGCTTTTATTATTTTTTCCTCATTCCCAAGGATATTTTTCCTAAATATACATTTCTGGGTTGACAGATTTTTTTCTTTTTTTAAATTATACTTTAAGTACTGGGGTACATGTGCAGAATGTGCAAGTTTGTTACATAGGTATACATGTGCCATGGTGGTTTGCTGCATCCATCCCTCTGTCATCTACATTAGGTATTTCTCCTAATGTTATCCCTCCCCAATACCCCCACACCCTGCAATTCCTCCTCTAGCCCATCCACTCCCCCACAGACCCTGGTGTGTGATGTTCGCCTCCCTGTGTCCATGTGTTCTCATTGTTCAACACCCACTTATGAGTGAGAACATGTGGTATTTGGTTTTCTGTTCTTGTGTCAGTTTGCCGAAAATGTTGGTTTCCAGCTTCATCCATGTCCCCGCACAGGATATGAAGTCATCCTTTTTTATGACTGTATAATATTCATGGTGTACATGTGCCACATTTTCTTTATCCAGTCTATCATTGATGGACATTTGGGTTCATTCCAAGTCTTTGCTATTGTAAACACTGCTGCAGAAACATACGTGTGTGTCTTTATAATAGAATGATTTATAATCTTTTGGGTATATACCCAGTAATGGGATTGTTGGGACAAATGGTATTTCTATTTCTAGATTATTGAGGAATCACCACACTGTCTTCCACAAGAGGAGTTTTAAGTTCACAGAGAAGTTGGGCAGAAAATAGAGTTCCCATATGTGCCCTCTCCTACACACTCACAGCCACCCCACTAGCAACATCTCTCATGACAATGGCATATTTGTTAAAATTGATAAACCTACATTGACACATTATTATCACAAAGCCTCTAGGTTACATTAGAGTTCACTCTTAGTTTTGTACGTTCTATGGGCTTGGGCAAATTTATAATGTCGTATCTACCGCTATAGTATTATCATGGTAATTTAATTGCCCTAAAAATCCTTTGTGCTTGGCCCATTCACCCCTCCCTCTCCCAATTCCTGGACACCACTCACCTTTTTGCTGTTTCCATAGTTTTGTGTTTTTCAGAACGTCATATAGTTGTAATCATACAGTATGTAACCTTTTAAGATTGGCTTCTTTCACTTAGTAATAAGGATTCCTCCATCTCCTTTCATGACTTGATGGCTCATTTCTTTTTAGTGCCCAATAATGTTTCACTGTCTCAAGGTGTCACTGTTTACTCATTCTTTCACCTTACCTATGGATATTTGGGTTGCTTTCAAGTTTGGATAATTATGAATAAAGCTGCTGTAAACATCCTTGTGCAGGTTTTTGTGTGAACACAATTTTACGCTCCTTTGGGTAAATGCTAAGAAGTGCAATTGCTGGATCCTATGGTAGTTTTATAAGAAACTGCCCAGTTGTTCTCTGAATTGGTCATACCATTTTGTATTTTCACTAGAAATGAATGAGTTACTATTGTTCCACATCATTGCCACTATTTAGAGTTGTCAGTGTTTTGGATTTTGGATATTCTAATAGGTGTTTAATGGTATGTTATTGTTTTAATTCAGTTTCTTTATGAAATGATGTTGAACATCTGTATGTATTCTTATTTTTCTTTCTTTGGAGATGCAGGTGTTCAGATCTTTTGCTCATTTTTAGTATGATTTGTTATTTTCTTTTTGTTAAATTTTAAGAGTTAAAAAATATATTTTGGATAACAGTCCTTTATCAGATATGTTCTTTGCAAATACTTTCTCCAAGTCTGTGGCTTATCTTTTCATTCTCTTGAAACAGGTTTTTCTGTGCTTTAAAACTGGAATTCCATTGTTGCAGTAGATAGAATTATGGTCTCTCAAAAATGTTCATGTTCTAATCCCTGGAACCTGTGAATATTACTTCACCTGGCAAAGGGACTTTG
Organism: Plecturocebus donacophilus; assembly: GCA_004027715.1. NCBI lineage: Eukaryota > Metazoa > Chordata > Mammalia > Primates > Pitheciidae > Plecturocebus > Plecturocebus donacophilus. The sequence goes on along the minus strand of PVKP010009781.1, from coordinate 38,562 downwards.
CAGACGTGATTAAGTGGACAGTGAGACGGAAAGTTTATCCTGGATTATCCAGGTGGGCTCAATCAAATCACATGCATCCCTCAAAGCAAACAATCTTTTCCAGCTGTGTTTAGAGGGAGACGTGACCAAAGAAGATTGATGAAAGAGATAAAATGTTGCTGGCTTTCAAACTGGAGGGAGGGAGCCATGATCCCAAATATGTGGGCAATTTCTGGAGGCTCAAAAATACAAGAAAAGTGATTTCCCCCTAAAGCCTCCAAAGAGGAATGCAACACTGAAACACTTTGATTTTAGCCTAGTGAGCTGTGTTGGATTTTTAGCTACAGAAGCATAAGATGATACATTTGTCTTAAGTCACAAGTCCGTGGCAATTTGTTATATAGGAATAGAAAACTGATGCAACTATTTTCTGGTATCTCTTGAGCAATCTTTAGTCATTTGAATTGTTCCTTTTTATGTAATGTGTTATTTTCTCTGGCTGATTTGGTTTTCAGCAGTTTGATTATGATGTGTTTGGACATGATTTACTTTGAGTTTCCCTGTTTAGGATGTTCTGAGTGATCTAAATCTGTAACATTGTGTCTATTAATCTAAACTGCAATATTTTGAGAAGGGATAGAAAGTGCAGTGAAGGTTAAATGGGGGCAAAGAACTTTATTCTTTTTCTTCGAGATTGTTTAGGCTATCCTGCATCCCTTGAATTTTCATATAAATTGTCAGATATCAATTTGACAATTTCTACAAAGAAACCAGCTGAGATTTTGATAAGAATTGTGTTGTATCTGTAGATCAGTTTGTGGATTATTGACATCTTAAAAAAGCTTTTTGATCCATGAATGTGGAATGTCCTCCCAGTCATTTATGTCTTTTAAAATTTATTTCAAAATTATTTTGTAGTTTTCAAAGAAATATTATTCTTTTGTTAAATTTATTTCTAATCATTTTATTCTACTTGAGCCTATTGTAAGTAGAATTATTTTCTTAATTTGGATTTCACTTTGCTTATTTCTACCATATAGACAATCAGTTCATTTTTATATGGTAATCTTATATCCTGCAAACTTTCTGAGCTTCTTAGATAGTTATAATAGATTTTTAGTAGATTCCATAGAATTATCTTTACCTGAGTTTCTATATTTAGATTTTCTGTATCAAGAACAATAGAGATAGTTGTAGGTCTTCCTTTCCAGTCTGGATGTTTTTATTTTATTTCCTTGCCTAATTGCCCTGGATAGAACCTCTAGTACAACGCTGAATAGAAGTTGCAATAACAGACTTCCTTGTAATCATTTCCAAGATCAGAAATGTCTGATCTTGGGGGGAAACATTCAGTCCTTAAATATGATGCTAGCTATGCATTTTCTTAATAGATGTCATTAATAAAGTTAATGAAATTACCTTCTATTCTTACTTTGTTGAATTTTTTTAAACCATAAATGAGCATTGAAGTTTGTCAGATACTTTTGTTGTCTAGGGATGATAACATCTTTGTCATGTATTCAATTGATGTCATGTATTACATAAATTGATTTTTGGTTGTTACCTTAACTTGGCATTCTTGGGATAAATACCTCATGGTGATAATGTGTGATCCTCTTGATATTTTGGATTTGATTTATGGTATTTTGTTAAGACTTTCAAATATATCTATTTATAGGAGACATTGGTATGTATCTTTATTTTCTTGTGATGTCTTTTTCTGGGTGGGGTATCAGGTAATACTGACCTCAGAATGTGTTGGGAAATGTTCCCTTCTCTTGTTTTTATTTTTATTTTTTTTGGAAGAGTTTCTGAATGATTGATGTTAATCCTTTGAATTTTTGGCAGAATTCATCAGTGAAATCATCTTGGCCTGGATTTTGCTCTGTAGGAAGTATTTTTGGTTACTTATTCAATCTTTTTACTTATTACATGTCTATTTAGATTATTACTTTTTCTCGAGTTAGTTTTGGTAGTTTGTCTCTCTACAGGAATTTGTCCATTTCATCAAAGTTGTTTAACTTACCGGCATGCAGTTGGTTATGGTATTTCTTTATGATCCTGTATCTTGCTATAAAGTTGATGGTAATATTCCCTTTTAATTTATTTGTCTAGTCACTTGAATATGTTCTTGCTCTCTCCTCTGTCTCTCTCATCAGTCTTGCTAAAGGTTTTTCAGTACTGTTGTCATTTTAGTTTCATTGAACTAAATGAAATTCATTCATAAGAACTAATTTTAGTTTCATTGATTTTTCTCTGTCTATTCTCTATTTAATTAATTTTCATTGTAGTTCTTATTATTTATTTTTATTAGCTTCACATTCTCTCTTCTCTCTCTCTCTCTCTCTTTCTCTCTCTCTCTCTCTCTCTCTCTCTCTCTCTCTCTCTCCTTTCTATGCTCTTATTTTGTTTCCAGGATCTTAAGGTGGAAAATTACATAGTTGATTTGAGATCTTTCTTCACTTTTAAAAAAAGTATAGGCATTTATAACAATATATTTCCTTCTAAGGACTATTTTAGCTGTACTTCATAAATTTTGTCATTTTCATTAATTTCAGACTATTTTCTAATATTCTTTATACATTAATTTTCTTCAATTTCCATGAGAAATTACCACAACTTGGTGGCTTAAACTAACAGAAATTTAGTCTTTCACAGTTTAGGAAGTCAGAGTCAAAATCAAGGTGTCAGCAAGATTGTTTTTTTCTGGAGGTACTGAAGAAGAACAATTCCATGCCTCTCTTCTAGCTTCTGGAGGTTGCTAGCAATCCTTGGCATTCCTTGGTTTATAGATGCGTCATTGTAGTCTCTGTCTCCTTCTTCACATCACTTTTTAAATCCCTATTTCTGTGTGTCCTTTGCTATCTCTTACAAGGACATAAGAGAATGGTTTTAAGAGTCCACCCCAGTAACCATGTACCATGTCAAGGGCCTTAGGTGAGACTCTGAGACTTGATGGCTTCAGGTGAGACTCAGTACATTTACAGCTGTGTTGGCTATGAGGCAAGACTACTGTTTGAGAAAAGTAGGGGAAAAGAAAAGGGCACTTTGTCTTGCACCTTAGGTACCAGCTCAGCTACAGGAAGGGAGAGCATCAAATGGGCTCTTGAGGTTCTCAGTTCTAGGACTTGACCTTTGGATAGCATTTCTGGACCTACCCTGGGCCAGAGAGGAGCCACAGTCCTAAAGGTGAGTTCCAAGCCAGGCAGCATTCACCTCAAGATGATTTAAGAGACTTAAGGGAACATTGGTGGTGGTCTGGTAGTATTTCTTGTGACCTGTGGTGGGAGTGGCTACAAGGTGAATCTCCTCTTCCTTTGGAAAGGGGAGGGAAGAGTGGGAAGGACGGCATCTTGTAATTTGAGTGCCAGCTCAGCCACAGTACAGTGGAACACCAGGTAGATTTGTAAGATTTTTCACTCTAGTCCCTGACTCCTGGATGGCACCTCTGGACCTGCGTGGGGCCTAGGAAAACTTGCCACCCTGAAAGGAAGGACACAGGCCTGCATGGCTTTGTCATGTGATGATTGTAGAGCCCCAGGCCCTTGAGCAAACATAGGCAGTACCCAGTGAATGGTTGCGGCAGCACTTGGCCAAGATCCGGTGCTGTGCTGGTTTCTAGTCTGACCCAACACAGTCTTAGTGGTGTGCACAGGGGCACTTGTGTCACTAAACTCCCAGCTCCAGGTGACTCCAAACAAAGAAACAAACTCTGTTTGTTTGGGAAAAAGTCTGGTAAAGAACAAGGGTCTCTGTCTAGTAATCCAGGAAATTCTTCCATGTTCATCCAAGACCACCAAAGCAGTACCTCTACAAGTCTGAAAGAACCAGTGTTACTGGGCTTGGCTTGCCACGTAAAGCAGATACAGCTTAGATCACAACACCCAAGTCCTTTCAAATATCTGGAATATCTTCCTGAGAAGGATGGGAATAAATAAGTGACAGTGAAGACTACAATAAATACCCAAATCTCTAATGCCCAGACACAGACAAATATTCTCAGGTATCAAAACAATTTGGGAAAACATGAGCTTATCAAACAAACTAAATAAGGCACCAGGGACCAATCCTGCATAAACAGAATTATGTAACCATTCAGACATACTATTCAAAATAAGGGTCTTGAGGAAAGACAAAGGAGAAATCCAGAATTCAGTCAGACAAATTTAACTAAGACATCAAAATAACTGAAAAGAATCAAGCAGAAACTCCAGTTCTGAAAAATGCACTTGACACACTGAATAATGCACTGGAGTCTTTTAATAGCAGAAGGATCAAGCAGAAGAAAGAATTAGTGAGCATCAAGACAGGCTATTTGAAAATGCACAGTAAGAGGGGACAGATGATAAAAAATAAAAAACAATGAAACATTCCTATAGGTTCTAGAAAATAGTCTCAAATGGGCAAATCTAAAAGTTATTGGCCTTTAAGAGGAGATAGAGATAGGTGTAGAAAGTATATTCAAAGGCATAATAATAGAGAACTTTCTATATCTACTGGAAGGTATCAATATCCAAGTACAAGGAGGTTACAGAACATTAAGTAGATTGAACTCATAAAAGACTATCTCCGGGTATTTAATAATTAAACTCCCAAACGTCAGGGATAAAGAAAGGATCCTAGGAGGAACAAGATAAAAGAAATAAATAACATAAAATGGAGTTCAAGTACATCTGGTGGCAGACTTTTCAGTGGAAACCTTACAGAGCAGGAGAGAGTGGCATGAGATACTAAATTGCTGGAAAAAAAACCCAACCATTTTTACCCTAGAATAGTATATCCAGTGAAAATATCCTTAAAATATTAACAAAAAATAAAGACTTTCCCAAACAGTCAAAAGCTAGGGATTTTATCAACATCAGACCTGTCTTACAAGAAATGCGAAAGGCCGTTCTTCAATCTAAAGGAAAGGATGTTAATGAGCAATACATAAGTACCCAACAAAACAAAACTCACTGGAAATAGGAAGTACACAAAATACCCCTAGAATATTATAACACTGTAACAGTGGTGTATAAACTACCCTATCCTAAGTAGAGGGGCTAAAAAAATGAACCAATCAAAACCAATAGCCATAACAAATTTTCAAGACAAGGACAGTATAAATAAAATAGAAATAGAAATAGCAAAAAGTTAAAAAGTGGGTTGGTGAAGATAAGTTGTAGAATTTTATGACTTTTCTCTTTGTTAAAATAAGAGGTTATAAAATAGTATTTACAAGCCTCATAACTTCAAATAATTTACAACAGATACACAAAATATTAAAAGGAAGGAACTAAATTATATCATTAGAGAAGATCAGCCTCACTAAAAGGGAGACAGGAAGGAAAGAAATAAGGAAGAGAAGATCACAAAACAACCAGAAAACAAACACAAAATTGGAGGAGTAAGTCCTCAGTTATCTGTAATAACATTAAATATAAATGGATTAAACATTCCATTTAGACATAGACTGGCTGAATGGATAAAAATGCAAGACCCCTAAATCTGTTTCCTACAAGAAACACACCTTACCTGTGAAAACAGAGATAGATTGAAAAAAGGGAATGGAAAAAGGTATTCTGTGCCAATGGAAACTAAAGAAGAGCGGGAATAGCTAACCTTTTATCAGACAAAATAGATTTCAAGACAAACACGATAAAAAGAAACAAAGATTGTCTCTATTTAATGATAAAGGAATCAATTCAGCCAGAGGATAATAACAATTATAAATACATATGCACCCAACACTGGAGCACCTAGTTATATAAAGCAAATATTATTAGTGCTAAAGAGAGAGACAGAGCCTGATATAGTTTGGCTGTGTCCCCACCCAAATCTCATCTTGAATTGTAGCTTCTACAATTCCCATGTGTCATGGGAGGAACCTAGTGGGAGTTAATTGAATCATGGGGGGCAGTCTTTCCCATACTGTTCTCAATATAGTGAATAAGTCTTACAATATCTGATAGTTTTATAATGGAGAGTTTCCCTGCAGAAGTTCCCTCTCTTGTCTAATGTCATATAATGTGTGTCTTTCACCTTCTGCCATGATTATGAAGCCCACCTCACCAGCCATGTGGAACTGTGAGTCTATTAAACCTCTTTTTCTCTGTAAATTACCCAGTCTGGGGCATGTTTTTATCAGCAATATGAAAGCAGACTAATACAGATCTCAATACAATAATAGCTGGAGGCTTAAACACCTCACTTTCAGCATCGGACAGATCTTCCAGACAGAAAATCAGCTAAGAAATATCAGACTTAATGTGCACTACAGAACAAGTGATTCTAATACATATTTACAAAACATTTCATCCAAGAGCTACAGAATATACATTCCTTTCTCAGCACATGGATCATTTGGAAGGATACACCATATGTTAGGTCACAAACCAAGTCTTAAAACATCCAAAAAGTTGAAATAACATGAAACATCTTCTATGACCACAGTGGAATAAAACTAGAAATTAACAAGAGGAATTCTGGTATGACTCAAATACATGAAAAACATACCTAAACCTCTGGAATACAGCAAGAACAGCACTAAGAGAGAATTTTATAGCTTTAAGTGCCTACATTAACAAAGAGGACAAACTTCAAATAAACAATCTAAAAATGCACCTTAAAGAATAGAAAAGCAAGAGCAAACCAAACCCAAAATTAATAGAATAAAGGAAATAGTAAATATTATAGTGGAAATAAATAAAATTTAAATAAGATAATAATACAAAAGATCAATGACACCAAAAGGTGGTTTGTTGAAAAGTTAAAATTGGTGAAACTGTAGCTTGATTAAAAAAAATGAAACAGAGGAGACCTAAGTCAATAAAATCAGAGACAAAAGAGGAGACATTACAACTGATACTGAAGAAATTCCAAGGATTGTTAGTGGCTCCTATGAACACTAACTATAGGCCAATACATTTAAAAACCTAGAAGAAATGAACAAATTTCTCAACATATACAACTAGTGAGATTAAACCGTGAAGAAATCCAAAGCCTGAACAGGCCAATAACAAATAATGAGATCAAAGCTGTAATAAAAAAATCTCCCATCAAGAAACAGATTTGGACACAATGGCTACACTGCTGAATTTTACCAGACATTTAAAGAAAAAATAATACCAATCCTACTTAAGCTATGCCAAAAAATAGAGGAGAAAAAAAATACTTTTAAACTCATTCTACAGGGTCAGCATTACCCTGATACCAAAACCAGAGAAAGACATAACAAAAAAAGAAAACTACAGGCCAATATCTCTGATGAATATTTATGAAAAACTATTAATCATAATACCAGCAAATAGAATGCAATAATATATTATAAAGATCATTCTTCATGACCAAGTGTAATTTATCTTTGGGATGGAAGGATGGTTGCAAAATTACATATGCAAATCAATCAATGTGATGTATCATATCAACAGAATGAAGTATATAAACCATATGGTCATTTCAACTGATGCTGAAAAAGCATTTGATAAAGTTTAACACCCCTTAATGATTAAAAAAAAAGAAAAACACCTCAAAAAACGGGGATTAGAAGGAACAGACCTCAACCTAATGAAAGACATATATGATAGATCCACAGCTAGTATCATGATGAATAGAGAAAACCTGAAAGCCATTCCTCTAAGATCTGCAACATGACAAGAATGCCCACTCTTTCCAACACAGTGCTGGAAGTCCTAGCTAGAGCAATCAGATAGGAGATAGAAATAAAGGACATCCAAATTAGAAAGGAAGAAGTCAAATTATCCTTGTTTGCAGATAGTATAATCTCACATTTAGAAAAACCTCAAGATTCCACCAGAAACCTGCTAGAACTGATAAGCAAATTTAGTAAAGTTGCAGAATACAAAATCAACATAAAAAAATAAGTAGTCTTTCCATATACCAACAGTGAACAATCTGAAAAAGAAATAAAAAAAAGTAATCCCATTTACAATAGTGACACATAAAATTAAATACCTTGGAGTTAATAAAAGAAGTAAATGATCTCTATAATGAAAACTGTAAAACACTGATGAAAGAAACTGAAGAAGACACCAAAAAATGTGAGGATATCCAATGTTCATGAATTGGAAGAATCAATATTGTTAAAATGTTCATACTACCCAAAGCAGTCTACACATTCAATGCAATCTCTATCAAAATATTAATAATATTCTTCACAGAAATAGAGAAAACAATCCTAAAGTTTATATGGAACCACACAAGTCCTGGAATAGCCAAAGGTATCCTAAACAAAAATAACAAATCTTTTTAAAATGTATTTATTTATTTATTTATTTATTTATTTTAGATTATTGGGGAACAGGTAGTGTTTGGTTACATGAATAAGTTCTTTAGTGATTTGTGAGATTTTGGATCACCCATCACATGAGCAGTATACATTGCACCCTATTTGTAGTCTTTTATCCCTCACTCCCTTCCCACCATTTCCTCCTGAGCCCCCAAAGTCCATTGTGTCATTCTTATGCCTTTACATCGTCATAGCTTAGCTCCCACTTATGAATGAGAACATAAGATGTTTGGTTTTTCGTTCCTAAGTTACTTCACTTAGAGTAACAGTTTACAGTCTCATCCAGGTCATTGTTAATTAATTAATGCCATTAATTCCTTTTTATGGCTGAATAGTATTCATTCCATTATATATATATATATATATATATATATATATATATATATATATATATAATATACAGTGAAAAATTCCCTTTTCACTGCATTCATGCCAACATCTACTATTTTTTAAGTTTATTTTTTGATTATGGCCATTCTTGCAGGAGTAAGGTGGTATCACATTGTGGTTTCGATTTGCATTCCTTGATCATTAGTGATGTTGAGCATTTTTTTTTATACGTTTGTTGGCCACTTGTATATCTTCTTTTGAGATTTGTGTATTCACAATCTTAGCCCACGTTTTGATGGGATTATTTTTTTCTTGTTGATTTGTTTGCATTCATTGTAGATTCCGGACATTAGTCCTTTGTCAGATATGTAGATTGTAAATATTTTTTCACACTCTGTGGGTTGTCTGTTTACTCTGCTGACTATTCCTTTTGCCATGCAAAAGCTCTTTAGTTCAACTAAGTCTTAGCAATTTATGTTTGTTTTTATTCTATTTGTTTTTGGGTTCTTGGTCATGAAATTCTTGTTGTCATCTAGAATTTTTATAGTTTCAGGTCTTAGATTTAAGTCCTTAATCCATCTTGAATTCATTTTTGTAAAAGGTGAGAGATGAGGATCCAGTTTAATTGTCTTGCATGTGGCTTGCTAATTATCCCATCACCATTTGTTGAGAAGAGTATCCTTTTCCTACTTTATATTTTTGTTTGCTTTGTCAAAGATCAATTGGCTGTAAGTATTTGGATGATTCCTGAGCTCTCTATTCTGTTCTATTGGTCTATGTGCCTATTTTTATACTGGTACCATGCTGTTTTGTTGACTATGGCCTTATAGTATAGTTTAAAATCAGGTAATGTGATGCCTCCAGATTTGTTCTTTTTGCTTAGTCTTACTTTGGCTATGTTGGCACTTTTTTGTTTCCCTATAAATTTTAGTTTTTTTTTTTCTAATTCTGTGAGGAATTATGGTGGTATTTTGGTGGGTATTGCATTGGATTTGCAGATTGCTTTGGCAGCATGGTCATTTTCACAATATTGCTTCTACCTATCCATGAGCATGAAATGTATTTCATTTGACTGTGTCATCTATTGTTTCTTTCAGCAGTGTTTTATAGTGTTCTTTGAAGAGATCTTTCACCTCCTTGGTTAGATATATTACTAAATATTTTATTTTTGTTTTTTATTTTTGCAACTGTTGTTAACGGGCTTGAGTTCTTGATTGATTCTCAGCTTTGTCACTATTGGTGTACAGAAGAGCTACTGATTTGTGTATATTAATTTTTTATCTGGAAATTGATGAATTCTTTTGTCAGTCCTAGGAGCTTTCTGGAAAAGTTTTCAGGGTTTTCTAGGTAAAGAATCATATCATCAGCAAATAGCGACAGTTTGATTTTCTTTTTACCTATTTGGATGCCCTTTATTTCTTTCTCCTGTGTGATTGCTCTGGCTAGGATTTCCAGTACTATGTTGAAGAAGGGTGGTGAGAGTAGGCATCCTTGTTTTGTTCCCTCAGAGGGAATGCTTTTAAATTTTCCCCATTTAGTATTATGTTGGTTGTGGGTTTGTCGTGGATGGCTTTTATTATATTGTGGTGTGTCCCTTGTCAGCCAATTCACTTTTACGTGCATAAACTGGAAAATCTAGAAGAGATAGATACATTCCTAGAAAGATACTCTTCTAGTTTAAATCAGGAAGAATTACATACCCTGAAGAGACCAACAACAAGCAATGAGGTTGAAATAGTAATTAAAAAATTATCAACAAAAAAAAGTCCAGGACCAGATGGAGTCACATCTGGAGAATTCTACCAGAGTTTCAAAGAATTGATACCAATTCTATAGACACTATTCCACAAAATAAAGAAAAAGGATACCCTCCCTAAATTATTCTATGAAGCCAGTATCACCCTGATACTAAAACCAGCAAAGGACATAACCAAAAAAGACAATTACAGACCAATATCTCAAATGCCCATCGATGATAGACTGGACAAGGAAAATGTGGCACATATACACCATGGAATACTATGTAGCCATAAAAAAATGATGAGTTCGTGTCTTTTGTAGGGACATGGATGAACCCAGAAACCATCATTCTCAGCAAACTGACACAAGAACAGAAA
>PVKP010009781.1:0-27749 GCA_004027715.1 Plecturocebus donacophilus | reverse complement strand
TAAAAAAAAAAGAAAAGAAAAAAGAAAGAAAGATATAAAGGGTATCCAAACTGGAAAGGAAGAAGTCAAATTATTATCCTTGTTTGCAGATGATTTGATCTTATATCTGAAAAAACTGAAAGACTCCACAAGAAAATTATTAGAACTGATAAACAAATTCTGTACATTTGTGAGATACAAAATCAATATACAAAAATAAGTAGTATTTCTAGATGTCAACAGTGAACAATCTGAAAAAGTAATATACAGTAATCCCAGTTACAATAGCCACACATAAAATTAAGTACCTAGGAATTAACCAAAGAAGTGAAAGATCTCTGTAATAAAAAATATAAAACTCTGTTAAAAGAAATTGAAGAGGACACCAAAAAATGGAAAAATATTCCATGTTTATGAATTGGAGGAATAAATACTGATAAAATGTGCATACCACCCAAAGCAATCTATAGAATCAAATCAATCCCTATGAAAATACCAATGACATTCTTCAGAGAAATAGAGAAAACAATCCTAAAATTTATATGAAATTACACTAGACTCAAAATAACTAAAGCTTTCCTATGCAAAAAGAACAAATCTTGAGGAATTGTATTACCTGACTTCAAATTATACTGCAGAGCTAGAGTAACCAAAACAGCGTGGCACTGGCATAAAAACAGACACATAAAGAAATGGGACAGAATAAAGAAGCCAGAAACAAATTCATACACCCACAGTGAACTCATTTTTGACAAAGGTGCCAAGAATATACACTGGGGAAAGACAGTTTCTTTAATAAATTGGGCTGAATAAAGAAAGGAAAAACTGAATATCTATATGTAGAAGAATGAAACTAGACCTCCATCTGTCACCACATACAAAAATCAAGTCAAAATAGATTAAAGACTTTAATCTGAGACCTCAAAGCATGAAACTACTACAATCATTGGAGAAAATCTCCAGGACATTGGTCCAGGCAAAAATTTTTGAGCACAGCTTTACCCCTCAAGCACAGGCAACAAAAGGAAAAATGAACAAATGAGATCGCATCAAGTGAAAAAGCTTCTGTACTACAAAGGATACAGTCTACAAAGTGAGGAGACAATTCACTGAGTGGAAGAAAATATTTGTAAACTACCCATCTGACAAGGAGTTAATAACTAGAATATGTAAGAAAATAAAACAACTCTACAGGAATAAATTGGATGATCTGATCAAAAAAGTTCCAAAAGATTTGAATAAATATTTCTCAAAAGAGGACATATAAATGGCAAACAGATATATGAAAAGGTATTCAACATCATTGATCATCAGAGAAATGAAAGTGAAAACTACAATGAAATACCATTTTACCTAGTTAAAATGGGTTGTATCCAAAAGACAGGAAATAACAAATGCTGACAAAGATGAAGGGAAGAGGGAACACTCATTCACTGTTGGTGGGAATGTGAAGTAATACAACCACTGTGGAGAACAGTTTGGTGGTTTCTCAAAATAAAACAAGTTGAGCTACCATATGATCCAGTAATCTCATTTCTGGGTATATACCCAAAAGAACGGAAAGCAGTATATCAAAGAGATATCTGCACTCCTATATTAGTTGCAGCATTGTTTACAATAGCCAAGATTTGGAAGCAACCTAAGTATCCATTAACAGATGAATGAATAAAGAAAGTGGTACATATTCACAATGGAGTACTATATTTATAAAAAGAATGTGATTGAATCATTTACAACAACATGAATGGAACTGGAGATCATTATGTTAAGTGAAATAAGCCAGGTACAGAAAGACAAACATTACATGTTCTCACTTATTTGTGGGATCTAAAAATTAAAACAATTGAACTCATAGATACAGAGAGTAGAAGGATAGTTAATAGAGTCTGGGAAGGGTAGTGGGGACCTGGGGGAGAGCTAGGGATAGTGAATGGCTACATAAAAATAGGAAGAATGAGTTAGACTTAGTATTTGCTAGCACAACAAGGTGACTATAGTCAGTAATAACTTAACTGTGCATTTTAAAACAATGTAAAGAGTGTAGTTGGAATATTTGCAACTGAATGGATAAATGCTTGAGGAGATAGATACCCCATTCTTCACATGCTTTTTTTCACATTGCATGCCTGTATCAAGAGGTCTCTTGTACCCCATAAATATATACACCTACTATATGCCCACACACAAAAAAAAGTACAATTTATGTATCAGGAGATATTCTGCTTTATTCTCTCTTGCCACCATACAGCCTCTGCACCTAAACATGGAAAAGAAGGAAGCCTTCCTTTCTTCAAAACTTGTGTTTATATTAAAGAAAGCCTGAATTAAAGGGCTATATGCTCTGGTGCAATATTCTGTATGAGCAATACCTCACAAATGTGACCCTGTACAATTTCCCACTATTCTACTGCATTAAAATAATCAATTTTTATTGATTTGTAAGCTATATTTATCTCCTTTCTTTTCTCAGAGATCTTTTCCTTGCATCACAAAGTCAAGGAAACAAAAAGATTCTGTTACTTATTAACCAAAGGCATAAGAAAACAAAAATTGTTCCAATAAAATATTTAAGAATTAAATCAGGGTAATATTTATTATCATCTTTATCTTTCTGAAACTGGAAGTTTCAGTTGAAGAATCAAGGTATAATCAATAGGCATTTCTAATGTGAGTTGCCAAAGGAAGATACAAATTTTAAAAGGAAAGAGACGTTTGGTAAGCTCTTAAATACCTTCATTTAAAAAGGGCGACACAAGATTTAGGTTGTTGAGGATTTTTGCAGAATTTGGTGAAGATAATTTCTTTGGTGGAGCTGTGTAGTGATTTCTGCCATTGACCAAGGGGAAATGGTGTTGGGAGTATCTCTAGTGAAAAGCACTTCATCAGGATCATGGAGATTTTGAGATAGGATTTCCACAGTTAGAGGCATAGAGGACTGGCATTTGATCATTAGGTGCTTTGCCAATAGAGTTGCTGTGGCTAGCTTTGGATCAATCTGTGCTCTGAGCTTCTCTAGGCAAAGGGTGAAGGAATTTTTCTTGTGGATCCGAGGAGAGTCACATGCTAGAACCAGCCTGAATCCATTTGAAATTGAGGCAATAAGGCCTTTTAAAAATTCAGTAAAATTTCAGGATTCAAAGTTGATGTACACAAATCAGTAGCTCTGCTGTATACCAACAGTGACCAAACTTTGAGTCAAATGGAGAACTCAACCCCTTTTACAACAGTTGCAATCAGTCAATCAATATATCAATCAAAATACTTAGAAGTATACTTAACCAAGGAGGTTAAAGACCTCTACAAGGAAAACTGCAAGACACTGCTGAATGAAATCACAGATGACACAAACAAATGGAAACACATCCCATGCTCATGGATGAGTGGAATTAATATTGTGAAAATGACCGCACTGCCAAAAGCTCTCTATAAATTCAATGCATTTCACATAAAAGTACCACCATCATGCTTCACAGCATTAAAAAAAATCCTAAAATTCATATGGAACCCAAAAAAGAGCCTACAGAGCCAAAGCAAGACTGACCAAAAAGAACAAACCTGGAGGCATTACATTGCCTGACTTCGAACTATACTGTAAGACCAAAACAGCATGATACTGGTATATAAATAGGCATGTAGACCAATGGAACAGAATCGAGAACCCAGAAATTAACCCAAATATTTACAGTCAATTGATCCTCAAAAAAGCAAACAACAACATAAAGTGGGAAAGAACACCCTATTCATCAAACAGTGCTGGGATCATTGGCAAGCCTCACGTAGAATACTGAAGCTGGATCCTTCTCTCTCATCTTACACAACACTCAACTGAAGATAGGTAACAGACTTAAGCTAAGATCTGAAACCATAAAAATTATAGAATATAACATTGGGAAAACCCTTCTAGACAATGGCTTAGGCATAGGTTCATGACCAAGAACTCCAAAGCAAATGCAACAAAGACAAAGGCCAAAAACTAAAAAGCTTCTGCACAGCAAAATAAATAATGAGCAGAGTAAATAGACAACCCATAGAGTGGGAGAAAATCTTCACAATCTATGCTTCCACCAAAGGACTAACATGCAGAATTTGCAAGAAACTCAAATCAGTCAGCAAAAACAAAACAAACAGTCCCATCAAAAAGTGAGCTAAGGCCATGAATAGATAATTCTCAAAAGAAGATATACAAGAGGCCAACGAACATATGAAAAAAATGCTTAACATCACTAATGATCAGGGAAATGCAAATCAAAACCACAATGCAATATCACCTCATGCCTACAAGAATGGCCATGATCAGAAAAATAAAAAAAAAATAGTAGATGTTGGCCTGACTGTGGTGAAAACAAACAGTTTTACACTGTTGGTGGGAATGTAAGCTAGTACAAGTACTATGGAAAACCGTGTGGAAATTTCTTAAAGAACTAAAATCTACCATTTGATTCAGCAATCCCACTACTGGGTATCTACCCAAAAGAAAATAAGTCATTATACAAAAAAGATACTTGCACATGCATGTTTATAGCAGCACAATTCTCAATTGTAAAAACATGGAACTAGCCCAAATGCCCATCAGTTAATGAGTGGATAAAGAAACAGGCGTTTGGGCTAGTTCCATGTTTTTAAAATATGAACACATAGTATGTGTTCAAATATATAAATAAACAATGTGTGTGTGTGTGTGTGTATGTGTATATGTGTATATACATATATATACACACACATATATATATACATATATACACACACATACATATACACACACATATATATACACATATATACACACACACACACACATATATATACATATATATGTATATACACACATATATATACATATATATATATATGAACACTTGCCATGGAATACAACTCAGCCATAAAACGGAACAAAATAATGGCATTCACAGCAACCTGGATAGAACTGGAGATCATTATTTTAAGTGAAGTAACTCAGGAATGGAAAACCAAACATTGTATGTTCTCACTTACAAGTGGGAGCTAAGCTGTGAGGATGCAGTCCTAACGATAGAGTGGACTTTGGGGACTCTGGGGAAAGGGTGGGAAGGGTGTGAGGGATAAAAGACTACACATTGGGTGCAGTGTACACTGTTTTGGTGGTGGGTGCACCAAATCTCAGAAATTGCCACCAAAAAACTTATTCATGTAACCACTACCTGTTTCCCAAAAACCTATTGAAATAAAAAAAGAAATAAAAACATACCCACCTACCAAAAAAAAAAAGATAACTCAAAAAACACAAATTCTATAGGCTCTCTGGAGAAAGAGTCTGTGTGCAGGGAATGGCTGGAAAACAATAAGCTACAGAGAAGCAGAGGGCTGACTGATCTCCTGGGTCTTGGGAGAGAATAATAGAATGTGCTCAGTTGGGAGATCTCTGAGGAAAGCACAAAATCACTTAAGAGCAAAAAGATTTAATTTAAACATCTGGCCAGACTCAGAGAATGTGGCGCTAACTTAAAACATTGCCAATCAAGTAAGAACTTTTTTAGTTGTCTTTTATTTGCCATGACTTTGACCCTGGTGGTTTCAGAAACAGTGATAAGGAGTACTGCTTCAAGAATTCAGCCTCTAGCAAGGGCCAGCTCAGGGAGATGAGACATTGCAATCTCCAAGTTTGGATTTTGATATGTGGCTGGACTTTTTGGCCATAGAATTGAGGTAATGCTTGGGACTTAAAGTGGCTTAGAATTTTATCTCCTATAGGAGACAGTAGGGATGAACTACTCCTGAGCAGGTTTAGAGACTAGACTTTAGGTTCTGTAAGTGCACACTGATGGGAAGTTTTTCAACTTACTGATTTTGTTCAGTAAAGCTTACATTTAAATGAAGAAAACAGCCTCTGTAGTCTCCAAATGATATTTTTAATTAATATATTTCTTGATTTTTAAGTGCACTATTTTTTCAACATGTTTAAAATTGATACATGCATTAAATGTTATAATTTATGTCTCATTTTCAAAAATGTTTTCATAACATCGATAATACATCTTATAATTGCTTAGGTCTAGAATTTAGGAACTAAGTTATTGTAAAGAGACTGTGAAATACTTTTATTCAATAGTCTACATAATTGTATTTTAAATATTGGAGCAAGTCACGGGGGGCTAACATGGCCATACAAATACACACACAGTTGACCCTGAAGTATGGTTAAGGGTTAGGGGTGCTGACATCTTGTACAGCAGAAAATCCACATATAAGCTTTGACTCCCCCAAAACTTAACTACTAGTAGTCTGCTGTTGATCAGCAGTCTTACTTGTAACAAAAACAGTCAACTAACAAATTTTGTATGTTGTGTGTATTATATACTGTATACTTAAAACAAAATAGAGAAAAGAAAATGGTGTGAAAATCTTCAATAAGATACTGGCAAACAGAATCCAACAGCACATCAAAAAGCTTATCCATTATTATCAAGTTAGCTTCATCCCGAGGATGCAAGGCTGGTTCAACATACACAAATCTATAAACATAATTCATCACATAACAGAACCAAAGACAAAAACCACATGATTATCTCAATAGATGCAGAGAAGGCCATTGAAAAAATTCAACAGCTCTTTATGCTAAAAACTCTCAATAAACTAGGTGTTGATGGAACGCATCTCAAAATAATGACAAACCCACAGCCAATCTCATACTGAATGGGCAAAAACTGGAAGCATTTCCTTTGAAAACTGGCACAAGACAAGTGTACCCTCTCTTACCACTCCTGTTCGATATGGTACTGGAAGTTCTGGCCAGAGCAATCAAGTAAAAGCAAGAAATAAAGGGTATACAATTAGGAAAAGAGGAAGTCAAATTGACTCTATTTGCAGACAGCATGATTGTATATTTAGAAGATACAGCCCCAAATCTTCTTAAGCTGATAAACAACTTCAGCAAAGTCTCAGGATACAAAATCAATGTGCAAATATCACAAGCATTCCTATATACCAATAACAGACTTAAAGAGAGCCAAATCATGAGCAAACTCCCATTCACAATTGCTACAAAGAGAATAAAATACCTAGGAATACAACTAACAAGGGATGTGAAGGTCCTCTTCAAGGAGAACTACAAACCGCTGCTCAAGGAAATAAGAGAGGACACAAACAGATGGAAAAACATTCCATGCTCATGGTTAGGAAGAACCAATATTGTGAAAATGGCCATACTGTCCAAAGTAATTTGGACAGATTCGATACTGTCCCCATCAAGCTACCATTGACCTCCTTTACAGAACTGGATAAAACCACCTTAAACCTAATATGGAACCAAAAAAGAGCCCACATAGCCAAGACAATCCTAAGCAAACAAACAAACAAACAAAAACAAAAAGAAGCTGGAGGCATCATGCTACCTGACTTCAAACTATACTACAAGGCTACAGTAATACAGTAATCAAAACAGCATGATAGTGGTACCAAAACAGAGCTACAGACCAATGAAACAGACCAGAGGCCTCGGAGGCAATGCCACACATCTACGACCATCTGATCTTTGACAAACCTGACAAAAAAAGTAATGGGGAAAGAATTCCCTAGTTAATAAATTTTGTTGGGAAACTGGCTAGCCATGTGCAGAAAACTGAAACTAGACCCATTCCTTACACCTTATACAAAAACTAATTCCAGGTAGATTAAATACTTAAACATAAGACCTAACACCATAAAACCCTAGAAGAAAACCTAGGCAATATCACTGAGGACATAGGCACAGGCAAGGACTTCATGACTAAAACACCAAAAGCAATGGCAACAAAAGCCAAAATAGACAAATGGGATTTAGTTAAACTTAAGAGCTTCTGCATAGCAAAAGAAACTAATTAGCGTGAACTAGCAACTGACAGAATAGGAAAAAATTTTTGCAAGCTATCCATCTGACAAGGGGCTAATATCCAGAATCTACAAAGAACTTAAACAAATTTGCAAGAAAAAAACAACCCCAACAAAAAGAAGGATATGAACAGACACTTTTCAAAAGAAGACATTTATACAGCCCAAAAACATATGAAGAAAAAGCCAGTCATCACTGATCATTAGAGAAATGCAAATCAAAACCACATTGAGATACTATTTCATGCCAGTTAGAATGGGAGCATTAAAAAATCTGGAGACAACAGATGCTGGAGAGGATGTAGAGAAATAGGAATGCTTTTACAGTGTGGGTGGGAGTGTAAATTAGTTCAACCATTGTGAAAGACAGTGTGGCGATTCCTCAAACATCTAGAAATAGAAATACCATTTGACCCAGAAATGCCATTACTCAGCATATAACCAAAGGATTATAAATAGTTCTACTATAAAGACACATGCACACGCATCTTCGTTGTGGCACTGTTTACAATAGCAAAGACTTGGAAGCAACCCAAATGCCCATCAGTGATAGACTGGATAAAGAAAATGTAGCACATAAACATCACAGAATACCATGCAGCCATAAAAAAGATGAGTTCATGTCCTTTGTAGGGACATGATGAATCTGAAAACCATCGTTCTCAGCAAAGTGACACAAGAACAGAAAACCAAACACTGCATGTTCTCACTCATAAGTGAGTGCTGAACAATGAGAACACATGGACACAGGGAGAGGAACATCACACACCGGGGCCTGTTGGGGGTGGGAGAGGTAGGGGAGGTATAGCAGGAGATGGGTGAATTGGGGAGGGATAACATTAAGAGAAATACCTAATGTAGATGACGAGGGGATGGATGCAGCAAACCACCATGGCGTGTATTGCTATGTAAAAATGGTGCATGATCTGCACATGTACCCCAGAACTTAAAGTATAATAATAAAAGAAAATAATTTCCAGGTTCTGAACATTCAACTAAGAAAAAAAAATGCTATTAAGAAAATCATAAGAAAGAGAAAATGTATTTTCTATTTATTAAGTGGAAGTGGATCATCATTAAGGTCTTCACCCTTGTATTCACATTGAGTAGGCTGAGAAAAGGGGAAAGAATGGCTGGTCTTGCTCTCTCAGGGGTGGCAGAGACAGGAGAAAAGCCATGTGTACGTGGACTCTAAATTTAACCAAAGAGGTAAAACATGTCTTCAAGGAAAACCACCATACACTGATGAAAGAAATCATAGATGCCAAAAAGAAATGGAAAAACACCCCATGCCCATAGAAGAATTAATACTGTAGAACATGCTGAAGGTTCAATGCAATCTGAAGGTTCAATGCAATTCTTACCAAAACATCAGTGTCATTTTTTACACAATCAGAAAAAAGTCTTAAAATTCATATGAAACCATAAAACAGTTTGTCTAGCCAAAGCAATTCTAAGAAAAAAGAAAAAAGCTGTGGGCATTACATTACCTGACTTAAAATTATATTATAAGGGTATAGTATAAAACCTAGCATGGAACTGATAGAAATATAGACATATAAATCAAATTCAAAAGCTAGCAGAAGACAAGAAATAACTAAGATCAGAGTAAAACTTAAGGAGGTAGAGACACAAAAAACCCTTCAAGAAATCAATGAATCCAGGAGCTGTTTTTTTTTTTTTTTTTTTTTTTAAGATTTACAAAATAGACTGGTAGCTAGACTAATAAAGAAGAAAAGAGAGAATAATCAAATAGACACAATAAAAAAGGATAAAGGGGCTATCACTACTCATCCCATAAAAATACAAACTACCAACAGAGAATACTATAAACACCTCTACACAAATAAACTCTAAAATCTAGAAGAAATGGATACATTCCTGGACACATAAACCCGCCCAAGAATAAATGAGGAAAAAGTCGAATTCCTGAATAGATTAATAACAAGTTCTGAAATTGAGGCAGTAATAAATAGCCTATCAACCAAAAAAAGCCCAGGACCAGATGAATTCATAGCCGAATTCTATCTGAGGTACAAATGGTACCAGGAAAAAAAGAGGGACTCCTCCCTAACTCATTTTATGAAGCTAGCGTCATCCTGATACCAAAACCTGGCAGAGACACAACAACAACAACAAAAATAAATAAAATTTGAGGCCAGTATCCCTGATGAACAGCGATGCAAAAATCCTCAATAAAATACTGGCAAACCAAATCCAGCAGCACATCAAAAAGCTTATCCACCATGATCAAGTTGGCTTCATCCCTGGGATGCAAGGCTGGTTGAACATATACAAATCAACAAACATAATCCATCACATAAACAAAACCAATGACAAAAACCAAATGATTATCTCAATAGATGCAGAAAAGCTTTCGATAAAATTCAACACCCTTTCATGCTAAGAACTCTCAATAAACTAGGTATTGGTGGAATGTATTTCAAAATAATAAGAGCTATTTATGACAAACCCAGAGCCAATATCATACTGAATGGAAAAAAGCTGAAAGCATTTCCTTTGAAAATGGCACAAGACAAGGATGCTATCTCCCACTACTCCTATTCAACATAGTATTGGAAGTTCTGGCCAGGGAATCAGGCAAGAAAAAGAAATAAAGTGAATTCAAATAGGAAGAGAGGAAGTCAAATTGTCTCTGTTTGCACATGACTTGATTGTATATTTTTAAAAAGTCCCATCATCTCAGCCCCAAGTCTCCTTAAGCTGATAAGCAACTTTAGCAAAGTCTCAGGATATAAAATCAATGTGCAAAACTCACAAGCATTCCTACACGCCAATAATAGAGAGCCAAATCATGAGTGAACATCCATTCACAATTGCTACAAAGAGAATAAAATACCTAGGAATGAAACAAGTGATGTGAGGGACCTCTTCAAGGAGAACTACGAACCACTGCTTAAGTAAATAAGAGAGGACACAAACAAATGGAAAAATATTCCATGCTCATGGATAGGAAGAATCAATATCATGAAAATGGCCATACTGCCCAAAGTAATTTATAGATTCAGTGCTATCCCCATCAATCTACCATTGACTTTCTTCACAGAAGTAGAATAAACTACTTTAAATTTCACGTGGAACCAAAAAAAAAGCCCATATAGCCAAGAGAATCCTAAGCAAAAAGAACAAAGCTGAAGGTGTCATGCTACCTGACTTTAAACTTTAATACAAGGCAACCATAACTAAAACAGTGTGATACTGGTACCGAAACAGATATATAGACTAATGGAACAGAACAGAGGCCTCAGAAATAACACCACACATCTACAACCACGTGATCTTCGACAAAACTGACAAAAACAAGCAATGGGAAAAAGATCACCTATTTAATAAATGGCATTGGGAAAACTGGCTAGCCATGTGCAGAAAACTGAAACTGGACCCATTCCTTAAATCTTGTACGAAAATCAACTCAAGATGGATTAAAGACAAATATAAGCCCTAAAACCACAAAACCCTAGAAAAAACCTAGGCAATATTATTCAGAACATAGGCATGGGCAAAGACTTCATGATTAAAACACCAAAAGCAATGGCAACAAAAGCTAAAATTGGCAAATGAGATCTAATTAAACTAAAGAGCTTCTGCACAACAAAAGAATCTACCATCTGAGTGAACAGGCAGCCTACAGAATGGAAGAAAATTTTTGCAATCTGTTCATCTGACAAAGGGCTAATATCCAGAATCTCCAAAACACTTAAACAAATTTACAAGAAAAAAACAAATAACCCCATCAAAAAGTGGGCCAAGGATATGAACAGGCATTTCTCAAAAGAAGACACTTACATGCTCAACAAACATATGGAAAAAAGCTCATAATCACTGGTCATTAGAGAAATGCAGATCAAAACCACAGTGAGATACTATCTCATGTTAGTTAGAATAGCAATTGTTAAAAAGTCAGGAAAAAACAAATCCTGGAGAGGATGTGGAGAAATAGGAATGCTTTTACATTGTTAGTGTGAGTGTAAATTAGTTCAACCATTGTGAAAGACAGCATGGCGATTCTTCAAAGACCTAGACCCAGAAATATCATTTGACCCATCAATCCCATTACTGGGTATATACCCAAAGGATTATAAAGCATTCTACTATAAAGATACATGCACATGTATGCTTATTGCAGCACTGTTTACAGTAGCAAAGACTTGGAACCACCCCAAATGCCAATCAATGATAGACTGGATAAAGAAAATGATAGACTGGCACATGTACACCATGGAATACTATACAGTCATAAAAAAAAAGGTTGAGTTTATATCCTTTGCAGGGACACTGAAAAAGTTGAAAACCATCATTCTCAGCATACTAACACAGGAACAGAAAACCAAACACCACATGTTCTCACTCACAAGTGGGAGCTGAACAGTGACAACACATGGGCACAGGGAGGGGAACATCATACATCAGGGCCTGTGAAGGATGAGGGGCTAGGAGAAAGATAGCATTAGGATAAATACCTAATGTAGATGGTGGGTTGGTGGGAGCACCAAACCACCATGGCAGATGTATACCTATGTAACAAACCTTCACATTCTGTACATGTATCTTAGAACTTAAAGTATAACAACTACAACAGCAAAAAAAAAAAAAAAAAAAAAAAAAAAAAAAAAAAAAAAAAAAAAAAAAAAAAAAAAAAAAAAAAAAAAAAAAAAGACAGATCAATGGAACAGAATAGAGAACCCAGAAATAAAGCCACATATGTACAGTCAATTGATCTTTGACAAAGCTGAAAAGAACATACATGGGGTAAAGAGCATATATGCAATAAATTGTGCTTGGGAAATTGGATTTCCATATGCAGAAGAATGAAACTGGGCTCCTATCACCATATATAAAAATAGAGTTGAATTAAAAAGTTACATGTAAGACCCAAAACTATAAAAATACTAAAAGAAAACTTAGTTAAAACTCTTTTGGATATTGGTCTAAGAAAAAAATTTTAGATTAACATATTAAAAGCATAGGAAACAAAAATAAAAATGAACAAATGTGACTTAATTAAATTAAAACACTTTTGTACACCAAAATAAATAATTGACAGAGTGAACAGGCAACCTTGAGAATGGGAGAAAATATTTGCAAATTATGCATCTGACAGGAGATTAATATCCAGAATAAAGGAGCTCAAACAACTCAACAACAATAAATAAATAATCTCATTAGAAAATGGGTAAATAACATGAATAGACATTTTCTAAAGAAGATATATAAATGTCCAACAGGTATATGAAAATAGATTCAACATTACTAATCATCAGAGAAATGCAAATTAAAACCACAATGAGATATCATTTTATCCCAGTCAGAATAGCTATTATTAAAAATAAATAAATAACAGATGTTGGTGAACATGCAGAGAAAAGATATCTCATATACTGTTGGTGGAAATATAAATTAGTACGGTCTCTATGGAAAGCAGTATGAAAATTACTCAAAGAAGTAAAAATAGAATTACTCTTCAATTTAGCAAATTTTACTACTGAATATCTTCTTTACACAAAGGTAAAGAAGTCATTTTATCCAAAGGATACCTACACTCAATGTTTATAGCAGAACTATATACAATAGCAAAGATATGGAATCAATTTAGGTGCCTACCAAGGGTGGATTGGATAAAGAAAATGTGGTATGTATACACAATGAAATACTAACCACAAAATGATGAAATAATGTCTTTTCCAGCACCATGTATGGAACTGAAAGTAATGATATTAGGTGAAATAAATCAGACACAGAAAGTCAAATAATGCATATTATCACTTATAAGTGGGTGCTAAAATATGTGTACACATGGATGTAGCAAGTGGAATGGTAGACAATGGAGACTCAAAAGGGTGAAGGGGGTGAGAGAGGGGAGGATGATGAGAAATTACTTAATAAGTACAATTTATAAGATAGATACCCCAAAAGCCCTGACTTGACCAATATGCAATCTATACATGTAACAAAATTGCACTTGTGTCTGTAAAGTTATACAAATAAAAGAGAATATTTGTCTTCACATCCCCATACTGTCAAATTTAATTATCACAAAGACCTGCTGGTTCTTGCTGCATAGTATCTTTAAAATCCAATGCTTTTTATTTTCTACTCATTATTGGTCCAGGCTCCCATCAACTTTTGTCTTTATTATAGCAATAACTTCTTAGTTGGTTTCTTTCATCTAAGTTTCCTCCTTGCCAATTCCATTCCTCTCCTCTGCCATCAGAATTATCCTTTTATAACAAAGAATTGCTAAGCTGAGCATTTACTTAAAGACTGTTCTTACTGGTTTTCAAAATTTGACCACCATTAACTGTTAAAAGTATGATTTTATATTTTTCCTTATACCCTTCAAGTATGCTATTAACACACTGTAAATACCCTGTTAAAAGAGATACCAGTTAGAGAAGCACCCTGGTCTCATTCATATATTCCTGAATTCAGTAATTCAACAAATATTAATTGAGCAGATACTACATTCTCAATAGAGATTCTCTGTTGTCCTAGAGATAGAGCAATGAACAATATGAAGTTCCTCAATGTAGGCTTGCATTCTGCCAGGGAGAAACAGACAATAAATTTTAAAATAAACAATTACATAGTAGAATATATAGTTCTGAAGAACTATATTATAACTATATTCTATTTTGTAGAATATATATATATATAGATATAGAAATATATATAGATAGATATAGAGATATAGGTATATATTGATATAGATATATATCTCTATATCTATCTATCTATCTATCTATAGATATAGATAGAGAGAGAGGAAAACATATATGTATCTATCTGTCTAAGATAGTCTTTCATGTTTCTCTAATATCAATTGGAAGTAGAAGCCTTACAACCCAGTCTCTGAGACATAACTGGAAGACAAAGGTAACTGTCTAAGACAGTCTTTCATGTTTCTTTAATATCAATTGGAAGTAGAAGCCTTACAACCCAGTCTCTGAGACATAACTGGAAGACAAAGGTTTGGGGGAATTTGGATATAAGACAAAATAAAACTAGATAAATTATTAATTTTCAGCCTATAAATATTTTTGTATTTCCCTAGTATATATCAGGAACTATTTGAGGCATTGAAAATATAACAAGATAAATTCTCTGCCTTCATGAAATTTACCTATTTTAGGGGAGCTGAACAAGAAGAAAATAAACACATATGTTCAAACATCTAGTTTTAGATAGTGGTAAAGACACTGAAGCAATAAAGCAAAGTAAATGGATATATTAGACCAAGTTGGTACACCATCTTGGATATGCCTAGCATTACCTACCAGCACACTTACTCCAGTGTTGATTACTTACCTTACTTCTTTGACTGAGCTGGATCTAATGATTGCTTGCACCATCCCTAGGGTTGTAAATCTACCATAGCCATCATCACCATCTAAGGAGACTCCATATATGATGCCAACTAAAGAGGAGAGGCCTCTTCTCCATGTCTTATCTGAAATGTATGCTTGAAGTCTTAGACTTATTCAGAAGCTTCCTGAAACAGCTGCTTTACACAAACTGGAAGTGTGGAGGTGTTAAAATGTTGTTGGATTTCACACCCATTAGAATAGCTACAATACAACCCCTCCACAAAAGAACTTTTGGAAAGGATGTGTAGAAATTGAAACACTTGTGTACAATTGGTGGGAATGTAAAATTGTGCATCTTCTATGGAAAAAATTAGGGTGATTTCTCAAAAAATTAGAAATAATCACATGATCTAGCAATTCTGTTTCTGAGTACATATAAAAAGGAATTGAGAGAGTCTCAGAGAGATGGTTGCACACCTGTGTTTGTAGCAGCATTATTCACAATAGCCAAGAGGTAGAAGCAACCCAAATGTCCATCTATGAATAGACAAAATGTGGTCTATAGATACAGTGGAACATTTTTCAGCCTTAAAAAGGAAGGAAATCCTGCTACATGTGACACCTTGAATGAACCCAGATGACATTATGCTAAGTGAAATAAGCCAGTCATATAAAGAAAACTACTGTGTGATTAAACTTACATGAAGTTTCTAGAGTAGTCAAATGCATAGAGACAGAAAGTAGAATGGGGGTTTCCAAGGGATGGGGAGAGGGGCAAGTGGGGAATTGTTGTTTAATGGGTATAGAGTTTTTGCAAGACGAAAAACTTCTGGAGATTTGTTGCATAACAACGTGAATGTATTTAACCCAAATAAACTACACACTTAAAGTGGTTAAATCTTATTCCCTATGTGTTTTGCCACAATTAAAAAACACCAAAAAACCTCCAAAAACTATGGGGATAGAATTCAATATGACAGGCTGGATACTGGAAGAAGCTAGGAGATGTGATCACTCTTTCTCTACTGAGCCCTATACTAACAAACTGTTAGGAGATCCCATAATATCATGTAGCTCTTCTGGGAACTTCTGGGAGATCAAGTAACTAGCTATTTTTTTTTCTTGAGAAATTGTGGGCCACTCAATAATGCAACCCCTGGCATATACTCTCTCTTACTAACTATTCCACATCCCTATTATGCTTACTGTCTTTTTTTCTAGGTTTTTACCTCTCTTCCCCATACTTTTTAGCATATAGCTCTTGAATCAAATTTTATGTTTTAGGGAACCCAGGCTTAGACAGTGGGTTTGTGCTACATGGTATGTTCAGAACAAACATTTTAGGAGATAAGTTATTTGAGCTGAAGCTTTAATAAGGAAGTAGAATGCAGAGCTCTTTGAGGACATTCCACAGAGAGACAACAGCAAGTGCAGACACCCTGAGGTGGGAGCAGTCTTGGTGCTTTTGAGAATCGACAGGTGGGATAGTTGTTGGCATGAAGTGAGAAAGAAAACAAGTAGTGAGAGATGAGATGTGTGAGGGAAGAATACCCGTGATTGCTCAGGAGTTGTGGGCATGATAAGAACTCTGAATTTTATTCTAAATGATGGGAAACCCATGGAGGGGAGTTACCTCATCTGAGCTACAGCTATAAAAAGATTTTTGTGGCTATAATGAAAATAATAAAGTATTGGTGAAGATGTGGAGAAATTGGTATCTTTGTACAGTGCTGATCAAAAAAAATTCAGCTGCTGTGGAAAACAGGCTTTTCCTCAAAAGCTAAACCCTATGACCTAGCAATTCCACTCTCAAGTATAACTCAAAAGAATTAGAACAGGTATTAAAACAAAGCCCTTTATATAAATGTTCATAATAGCACTATTCATAATTGCCAAGAGGCAGAAAGAACCCAAATTTGTATCAACTGATGAGTGGATAAACAAAATGTGATACATACATACAATGGAGTATTATTCAGTCATAAAAGTAATGAGGTGGAGATTCATACTGCAACATAGATGAACTTTGAAAATATGCTAAGTGAAAGCAACCAGATACAAAGGTAACATTTTATCATTTCCTTTATATGGAATATCTAGAATAGGTAAATCCATATGGACAGAAAGCAGATTAGTGGTTGCCAGGGGCTCAGGGAAGAAGAAATGGGGAATTACTGTTATGAGGTACCGGGGTTCCTTCTGAGGTGAAGAAAATGTTTTAGAATTGATGCTGTACAAGATATAAATGTACTAAATGCCATTTAACTGTATACTTCAAATGGTTTATTTTATGTTATGTGAATTTCATCTCAATTTAAAAATCTAAAAAAGTCTTTCTGGCTTCTCTGTGAATGGCATGCAGAGATGAGAATAAAGAAGACAACACAGTTAGAGACTATTGCCCTAGAACAGGCAAGAGACAATGGTGCCTTGGGCTAAGGTGAAGTAATAGAGATCTCATTTCTTAGGAATGAAATGCAGGTGGAAAGGCAGTTTGAGGAGTGAGATGCAAGCAAATGAAATGGGTCATTTCTAAATGGGAGCTTAAGAGCACTATGCACCCACTGAGCACCCTTCTTTTGTGTGGGCCAGGGTACATTTTCCTTAATTGAGGGTCACATGACAATTTGATTTCTTCTCCACTCTGATAGTTTTTCATCAGTGTTTCTGGTAGTGGAAGAGGAAACACAGGGTAAATAATAGTTGTATTATCGCTCCTGTCCTTTATAGTTACAATGGAAACAACAGTGGTTTAATAATTAGACATTTTACAGGCAATTGAAGATGCTGCTAGAAACTGGGTAAAACATTTCTTACACATTTCTTTTCTTTGGATATTCACTTGGGGGCCACATGGTTGTTCTTCTATTTCAAGATGAGTCTTATGACCCCTTTTTTTGAGAATTTTGCTGGAGGTGTCCTTCTTAAGCTTCTCACTTGTTGCCATCACTTACAACTTTTCTCCTAACTTTGAATAGCCCTGGGACAGGTCATATCAATCATTCTGAACTTCTGCAAAACAAAGTATGGTTAAAACCTCAAGGAAGGCTTGAATTGTTCTTCATTTCTTTGAGTTTTATTAGCAGAAATTAAAAAATAGATAAAGCTTATCTTTTTCAAAGAATTAAATCCTTTTGTGTAAAGCAACCAATACCAGATAATTTACATTCAGCAGTTGCTATGGCTTGAATATATACCCCCAAAAATATGTGTTAAGAATTTAATTCTCATTGCAACAGTGTTGTGAGGTGGGGTCTAATGGGAGGTGTTTAGATCATGAGAACCCCAGCTTCATGAGTGTATTACTGTCGATTATAAAGGGGCTTGAGGCTGAGAGTTTGATATCTCTCTTTCTCTCTCTCCCTCATTCTCTCTCTGTCTCCTTTCTCTGGCATATGTGCCTTCTTGTCTTTCTGCCTTTCACCGTGGGATAAGGCAGCAAGAAGGCCCTTATCAGGTGCCAAGCAGATGCCACAGCCATGCCCTTGAACTACCCAGGTTCCCAAACCATAAGCCAAATAAATTTTTAAAAATTATTAATAAATTTTTATTAACATAATAATTTTTATTTTATTTTATTCTGTAGTATTTTGTTATAGCAACAGAAAATGAGCTGAAATAGTAGCTTTCCATTTTAATGAACTAGTTTTGTGTTATATCACATCAATTTTACTCTCTTCCCTCAATCAGGATTGTGAGACTTTTAGACAAGTCCAAAGAAATGTGAGTAAAACAGGGTAGTAATTGGCACAGTAAAAAGTCTACTACCCTGCATTTTCTGAAAGCTAGACAGCTCAATATTTGAAGAGTATTCTTGTAATGGAGAAGTGAGTGGAGTGAATAATGATCTGGAAGGGTGCTAAGGAAAGAATTCTTGTGGCCAAGAATTGAAATCAATGTGTTCACTTTTCCCTGAGCACTAATGTTAGTAGCTTTATTCAGTGTTGTGTTTGTTTTTATAACCAACATAATGCCATTCCCACAAGGGGGAAGTTAAGATCAGAGACTACGCACACACTGGGAGTGTAAGTGATTTCTAAGCTGTCAGTAGTTAAGGATCACCTCTGGGCTACAATGCATTAAAGACTTTTTCCATTTCTCAACTTTCTGAAGATCATTCAGTACCTCTGTACAATGGAAACTATCCCATAAAAAGGAACTGGGATAGAAAGCTTCTCATAAAAATGTATTTTATTGGAAAATGGCATGCTCAGGCTTGGTAAGTTAGCAGTTTAACTTTTTAGTGCTGGAATACAAAAATAGTTCAAGAGATATTAAAATATATCATGGTACAGGCTGTTCCCCATGGCTGTCATTGATTAGCTGGCAGTAGATAATCATAGATAATATAGTCATAGATAATATAGGTCTTCATCCTAGGAAGTTTCAGCTATAACTAGATAGGTTCAAAGTGGCAGTCATTCATAAACCTATGGGTGGTATAGATTCTTTAGTTTCCTCTCTCACTCAGTTGAGACTGCTACCCTTTTTAGCCCATTTTATCTAAATAATCAATACCTGGAAGGAAGACAGGTATAGAGCCTCTGGGTATCTGTACCAGATTCTTCCTAGGTAGAGTGCTAGTTACAAAAGCTGCTCTTCTATAGTTACTCCTTTGACTACTTTGAAGATTTCGGTATAAGACTAAGTAAGTACAGTAAGATGAATGAATTCTAAAGGAGTACATTAAAAACAGTATGCCCTATATTTAGGGCAATGTTTTTTGAATTCAATTTATTGCTACCAAATTTCTTACTTCTCTTTAAGAATTGGAAAATTGCAATTCTGGAGTTGCTGTCTCAGATGACCACAACCAGCTGTTGCTAAGCAGGGACTGCCTGTCAGAAGAATCAAGTCCTGACAAGTGCAAAAATTTCCCCACGTCAGTGTTCTTTCTTACCCCTACAGTGCTGTGGGTCTTGTTTACCTTCCTGGATCCTATAGAAATCAATGTTGAGAATCCCAGATAAATAAACATAAATCGTTTTGGAAAGTGGAGATGGCCAATCACAATTAAGTTATTGCTTTTCTAACCCAAAAGCCCTAGCTATGCAGAATCTAGCCTGTACAGGTACTCTCTCTCCACCTCACACTTTGTTCTATTTTAAGCTGTTTACAGTTTGTTACCATAGAATAATAGATAATTTGAGTCACTCGAGAGAGGAGATATGCAAAACAGAATTGCATGGAAGTATATTTCCCATGGGCATCTGTCTTGGGATGTCTCTTAGATGGGATGTGACCCATCTAAAGAAAAGCTTGAGGCTTGAGAAAATAATTATCCTTCTCTTTCAAATTGCTACAGCCTTTCTGGAAGGCATTTTATTAAGGAGTTTATAATAAATCTTAAAAGGTTGTATATGCTTTGACCCAGTAATTTCATTTCTGGAGACATATTTTGAAGAAATAAGCAGAGTTGGGCTCAAACATTTATTGTGATAGTATTTATAACTGAAAAAGACAAAATACAGAAATAATATAAATACTTAACAACAAAATACATTATGACATATCCTTGTGAATTCAAGCCATGTAGCCACTGGAAATAATGTTCAAAAGAATATTTAATAATGATGTTAATGTCCCTGATATAAAATGAACAAAACCAGAAAGATTCCAACTCTCTAAAACCCACATTTGTTTGCATATAAACAGAAAAAAATCTGAATGATTTCACAACAGAATACTAATGGTAATTATCTAAAACAGTGGTTTTTATTTTCTATGTTTTTCTATAATTTGCCATTTCTGTCATGAATAAATATGAATTTTATACTCAGGAAAAATTACTTTATAATCCTTTCCTCCTATTGCCCTTCTAAATACTACCTGCTTCCCAACCTTCAATAACTGGTGTCAGAAGAACAAATTAAAAGATCAGAACAGCCACCAAGTGATCCATCTTAGAGAATCTTAATGAAGAGCCAGTCTTCCTGAGTTAAATTCCAGTTCAGATACTCTTTGGCTATTAAGATTTGGCAAGTACTTGGTCTCCTTGTGCCTCAGTTTCCTCATAGGTAAAATGAGTATGTGACAATATTTATATGGTTTTTATAAGGATTAAATAAGTTAATATTTTAAAGCACTTAAAACAGAGCCTAATATATTTAATGTGCTATCCATTTATTGAATAGATGAAATATTGTATAAGCAATTTAGTCTAGAGTTAATGATTACATTTTAAAATTTAGGTAATAACATTTTGAAGGTATCACTTTGTTTCCTCTGGATTTTTGAAGTGACCAAAGGCAACTTGTAGTTCATTGTGCTTTATGGCGCAGGTCAGAGTTATTGGGAATTCTGTTGACAACTGGTGAAGGTGTACCAAATATTCCAGATTTTTGTTGGGGGTACTCCCCCAAAATAGGTTAGGGCTCCTGAGCATTGCTCATGTTTGTAGCTTTGGCTGAGCAATATAATTTAATAGTTTATTAAAGTAAGACATGCCATAAACTCCTGTCGGACTGCATGGATACAATTTTGTCATCTCAGAGGAATCTGGAAAACTTATCAATTTACCACTCAAGTGGCAATGATATGGGATCAAAGTATAAACAAACAAAACTGATGCTAGAGGTTATTTTTTAAACCACATACTAAATACAAATAAAATTACCTCAAATGCCCTAGTCTACAGAATGCATGAAAGGGTATACTTTTAAGGGAAGATGTGCAATTTCTCACTAAGAAATATATGTGGATATGAGGCTTCCTGCCCTCAAGGAGCTTTGAGCAACTCTTCCAAGCATTTAGCAGCTGGAAAGTGCTTGACATATTGTAAGCACTTGATAATTATTTTAAAATAAGAGTGACAAGGTAGCTAGACATGATATTTTAGGTATATAAGAAATTTTTGAGCTCTGTGGGGAGGGGCAGTAGCCATCACTGTAGCTCCAGTTTGCTGTTTTCCCCCTGCCAGTGCCAGGGAGACTGTACAGTTTAGATCTAGGAGGAACTCCCCAAAGCACAGCACAGTGACTGACAGGTCATGGCCAGACTGCTTCTTTAGGCTGGATCCTGATCCATTCCTCCTCATTGGGCAAGGCCTCCCTGCAGGAATTTCTGCAACTACAGCCAGGGGTTTAGGGACAGAACTCTGATCTCCCTGGGACTGAGCCCTTGTTGGGAGGGGCAGCCGAAGTCTTCTCTGATCAACAGACTTGGTCTTTCCCCTTGCTGACTCTGAGGAATCTAGACAGTCTGGACTACTGGGGTATCCTCCAGCACAGAGCACCCCGTCCACCAAGGAGCAGCCAGAGTGCTTTGTTAAAAGGGTCCCAGATCCCTTGCCTCTTGACTGGGTGAGACCTCCCCCACAACAAGGGTCACCAGACACCTTATGCAGAAGGGTTTCCACTGGCAGCAGGTCTGTGCCCTTCTGGGACAGAGATTCCAGAAGAAAGAGCAGGTATTCATGTTTGTTGTTCTGCAGCCTCCACTAGTGACACCTAAGGTGTGGGAGGGACCTTGGTGATGAGGGTCTAGAGTGGGCCCCCAGCAAAGAGCAGCAGCCCTGTGGAAGAGAGGCCTGACTGTTAGAAGAAAAACAAACAAAGAGAAAACAGCAACAACAGCATCAACAAAAAGTCCCCAAAAAACCCCATCCAAAGGTTAGCAGCTTTAAAGATTGAAGCTAGATAAATTCATGAAAATGGGAAAGAATCAATGAAAAAATGCTGAACACTCAAAAAGCCAGAGTGCCTCTTTACCTCCAAATGATTGCAACACCTCTCCAACAAGGGCACAGAACTGGGTAGAAGCTGAGACAGATGCATTGACAGAAGTAGGCTTCAGAAGTTGGGAAACAATGAATCTCACGGAGCTAAAGGAGCATGTTCTAACCTAGTACAAAGAAGCTAAGAACCATGATTGATAAAACATCACAGGAGCTGTTAACCAGAAACACAAATGACCTGATGGAGCTGAAAAACACAACACAAGAAATTTACAATGCAGTGACAAGTAGACAAGTATCAATAACCAAATAGACTAAGCAGAGAAAATAATTTCAGAGCTTGAAGACTATCTTGCTGAAATAAGGCAGGCTATTTTAGAGAAAAAAGAATAAAAAAGAAATGAACAAAACCTCTGAGAACTATGGGGTTGTGTAAAAAGATCAAATTTATGACTGATTGGGATATCTGAAAGAGATGGGGTGAATGGAACCAAGTTGGAAAACATACTTCAGGATATCATCCAAGAGAACTTCCCCAACCTAGCAAGATAACCCAACATTCAAATTCAGGAAATCCAGAGAACCTCAGTAAGATACTCTATGAGAAGATCAACCCCAATACACATAATCATCAGATTCTCCAAGGTTGAAATGAAGAAAAAAATGTTAACGGCCTCCAGAGAGAAAGGTTAGGTCACCTATAAAGCAAAGCCCATCAGAAGACCCTTCAGCTGAAACCTTACAAGCCAGAAGAGATTGGGATCAATATTCAATATTCTTAAAGATAGCAGTTTTCAACTCAGAATTTCATATCCAGCTAAACTAAGTTTCATACATGAAGGAGAAATGAAATCCTTTTCAGAAAAAGAAATGCTGGGGGAATTTACACCACTAGCCCTGCCTTGCAATAACTCCTAAAGGAAGCACTAAATATGGAAAGGAAAAACTGTTACTAGCCACTGCAAAAACACAATGAAGTACAAAGAGCAATGACACTATGAAGCAACTACATCAAGTCTGCAAAATAACTGGCTAGCATCGTGAGAACAGGATCAAATTCACAAGTAACAATATTAACCTTAAATGTAAATGGGCTAAATGCTCCAGTTAAAAGAAACAGAATGGCAAGCTGGATAAGACTCTCTACCTATCAGTGTACTGTATTCAAGAAACCCATCTCATGTGCAATGACACATTTAGGCTCAAAATAAAGGGATGGAGAAAAATTTACCAAGCAAATTTAAAAGCAGACAAAAGCAGGGTTTGCAATTCTAGTTTCTGACAAAACAAGCCAATAAAGATGAAAAAAGACAAAGAAGGGCATTACATAATGGTGCAGGGATCAACTAAACAAGATGAGCTAAGTGTTCTAAATACATATACACTCAATACAGGAGCACCCAGATTCATAAAACAAGTTCTTAGAGACCTACAAAGAGACTTAGACTCCCACACAATAATAGTGGGAGACTTTAACAACCCACTGTCAGTATTAGACAGATCATTGAGACAGAAAATTAACAAGGCTAGTCAGGACTTGAAATGAGCTCTGGATCAAGTGGACCTGATAAATATATCTACAGAACTTTCCACCGCAAAAGACAGAATATACATTCTTCTTGCCACCACATGGCACTTACTCTAAAATTAATCATATAATTGGAAGTAAAACACTCTTCAGCAAATGCAAAAGAACTGAAATTATAACAAATAATATCCTAGACCATAGCACAATCAAATTAGAACTCAAGATTAAGAAACTCACTCAAACCACAAAACTACATGGAAATCGAGCAACCTGCTCCTAAATGACTCCTGGGTAAATTAAAAAGGCAGAAATCAAGAAGTTGTTTGAAACCAATGAGAAAAAAGAGACAACATATCGCTAAATCAGTGTTAGGAGGGAAATTTATAGCACTAAATGCTTACATCAAAAAGGTAGAAATAAACTGACACCCCAACATTACAACTAAAACTAGAGAACCAAGAGAAAACAAACCCCAAAGCTAGCAGAAGACAAGAAATAACCAAGATCAAAGTGGAACTGAAGGAGATAGAGACACGAAAAACCCTTCAAAAAATCAATGAATCCAGGAGTTGGTTTTGAAAAAAATTAATAAAATCAATAGAGTGCTAGCTAGACTAATAAGGAAGAATAAAGAGAGAGGAATCTAATAGAAACAATAAAAAATGGTAAAGAGGAAATCACAATTGAACCTGTAGAAATACAAACAATCATCAGAGAATACTATAAACAATTTCTTCTGAAACTATTCAAAATAATTGAAATTATTTCAAATAATTGAAATGTAGGAACTACCCCTTAACTCATTTTATGAGGCCAGCATCATTCAGATACAAAACCCTGGCAGAAATATAACATAAAAAGAAAACTTGAGGCCAATATCCCTGATGAACGTTGATGCAAAAATCCTCAATAAAATGCTGGCAAACTGAATCTGGCACACCAGAAAGCTTATCCACCACGATCAAGCCAGTTTCATTTCCAGGATGCCAGGCTAGTTTAACATATGCAAATTAATAAACATACTTCATCACATAAACAGAAATAAAGAGAAAAACCACATAATTATTTCAATAAATGCAGAAAAGACCTTCAATAAAATTCATCCTACTTTCATTAAAAACTCTCAGTGTTGATGGAACATACCTCAAAATGATAAAAACCATTTATGACAAACCCACAGCTAATATCATGCTGAATGGGCAAAAGCTGGAAGCATTCCCCTTGAAAACCAGCACAAGAAAACGATGCCCTCTCTCCCCACTGTTATTCAACACACCATTGGAAATTCTGACCAGGGCACTCAGGCAAGAGAAAGAAATAAAGGGTATTCAAATAGGAAGAGAGGAAGTCAAACTGTCTCTGTTGCAGATGACATGATCCTATATCTAGAAAACCCCATTGTTTTAGGCCAAAAGCTTCTTAAGCTGATGAGCAACTTCAGCAAAGTCTCAGGATACAAAAATCAATGTGTAAAAATCACAAGCATTCCTACACATCAACAGTAGACAAGCAGAGAGCCAAATCATAAATGAACTCTCATTCACAATTGCTACAAAGAGAATAAAATACCTAGGAATACAACTAACAAGAGAAGTGAAGGACCTCTTCAAGAAGAACTGCAAAGCACTGCTCAAGTAAGTGAGGACACAAACAAATGGAAAAAACATTCCATGTTCATGGATAGCAAGAATCAATATCATAAAAATGGCTGTACTGCTCAAAGTAATTTATAGATTTAATGCTCTTCCAGCTAAACTATTCTTAGCAGTCTTCACAGAATTAGAAAAAAAACTACTTTAAAATTCATATGGAACCCAAAAAGAGCCCATATGGTCAAGACAATCCTAAGCAAAAAGAACAAAGCTGGAGATAACATGCTACCCAACTTTAAACTATTAATGTGCAACAAAGCTAGAGTAAGCAAGCAGCATGGTACTGACACAAAAACAGACACATAGAGCAATGGAGCAGAAGAGAGAGATCAGAAATAAGACCTCACATCTACAACCATCTAATCTTCAACAAACCTGACAAAAACAAGCTGTTAATAAATGTTGCTGGGAAAACTGGCTAGCCATATGCAGAAAATTGAAACTGGATCATTTCCTTACACCTTATACAAAAATTAACTCTCAAGATGGATTAAAGACTTAAGACGGATATAAAACCCAAAGCTATAAAAACCCTGGAAGAAAATCTAGGCAATAGGCACGGGCAAAGATTTCATGACAAAAACATCAAAAGGCAATTGTGACAAAAGCAAAATTTGGGATCTAATTAAACTAAAGAGCTTCTGCACAGCCAAAAAACAAAAACGAAAAACAACTTTCATAAGAGGGAACAGAAAGCCTACAGTTTTGCAATCTGTCTATCTGACAAAGGTCTAATATCCAGGATCTACAAGGAGCTTAAATTTACAAGAAAAAACAATCAACCCCATTAAAAAGTGAGTAAAGAACACGAACAGACACTTCTAAATATAAGACATTTATGTGGCCAAGAAACATATGAACGAAAGCTCAACATCACTGATCATCAGAAAAATGCACATCAAAACCACTATAAAACACCATCTCATGCCAGTCAGAATGGTGATTATTAAAAAAGAAACAATAGATGCTGAAGAGGCTGCAGAGAAATGTGAACACTTTCACACTGGTGGGAACATAAAGTAATTCAACCAATGTGGAAGATAGTGTGGCGATTCCTCAAAGACCTAGAACCAGAAATACCATTTGACCCAGCAATCCCATTGCTGGGTATATACTGAAAGGAATATAAATCATTCTATTATAAAGGTACATGCATGTGTATGCTCATTGCAGCACTATTCACAATAGCCAAAACATGGAATCAACCAAAATGTCCAGCAGTGTTAGACTAGATAAAGAAAATGTGGTACATACACACTGTGGAATACTTTGCAGCCATAAAAGGGACAAGATCATGTCCTTTGCAGGGACATGGATGGAACTGGAAGTGATTAGCCTCAGCAAACTAACACATTAACAGAAAACCAAACACCACATGTTCTCACTTATAAGTGGGAGCTGAACATGAGAACACAGGGAGGGGAACAACACTTACTGGAGCCTGTTTGGGGGTGGGAGGTGTGCAGGGAGGGAGAGTATCAGGATAAATAGCTAATGCATGTGGGGCTTAATACCTAGATGACGGGTTGATGGGTGTAGCAAACCATCATGGCACATGTTTACCTATATAAAAGACCTGAGCATCCTGCACATATATCCTGGAACTTAAAATCAAATTAAATTAAAAACAAATAAATATATAAATTTGCATTTTAGTTAGAAATTCTCTGCATATAAATTTTAGTTTTAATATGTTGGACATTGCCCAGTTTCCAAGCCTACAACCATTTGACAAATATCTCCTTACT